>CAUZXS010000940.1:0-50000 GCA_963585895.1 Sepioteuthis lessoniana
CCAAGGGAAATTTTAACATATATACAAAGTTTGTGCTATCAAGAAGTTCAGTGAAGGGGGCGGGGTGTTACTGGAAATAATTAGGTAGAAGGTTTTGAATTTGTTACTGTAAATGATAAGTCTTACTTTTTGGGTAGAAACGGTAGGGAGAACAATTTTTTTGGATAAGGTTTTTAATATATGTTCATCTATCTTATAATTACTATGAAATTGGGTTTTCTAGTAATGGTTTATTGATTGTCTGTGTTTTGTTGTTTAGTTCTATTAACGGTATCTTTAATTTCTGTAACAACGAATGTAGTTGGGAAACCCATAATTAATAAGGGTTTGTTTTATAATTTTAAGTTCATTTAGGAAGATAGTTCTAGAGGAAGATAGTAGTTTAACACTGGAAATAAGTGTTTTTATGACTGTCCTTTTATAACGGAAGGAACATTAATTATGGAAATTGAGGGTACAGGGATTCGGGTTGGTATATATATATATATATATATATATATATATATATATGCATACATATATAGTAAATAAAGTTGGCGACTGTAGTCGAGGGCAACCCGAAGGCTCACTTTTCAAAAGCTACTACACCGAGGTGTAGGGGAGGGCGCTACTCCTTTCCCTGCATTGCTCTACTTTACCATTGATACGTACCTTATAATGCTGAGTGTTAAGCAAGGATGTATCTAGTACCATTTTCTAAGGCTTTGGAATGACTCGACCTGGGATTAAACCCAGGTGTCCCAGACCAAAACGAACACTCTACGCACTCGGCCAATATATATATTATGAGAGTGTTGTTCGTCAGTAAATCACGATGTGGTTATGTGTCGAACCAAGTGCAATATAATATGGAGAGTGCTCAATATCTATGATAGAGCTAATTATGATAATAAAGACAATAAGTAAATATATCTCATATATATATATTTAATCCATGGAAAATATTGTTCTGCGACCTAAGGTTTCTTGAAGTTTATAACAACATTCGTAAGGCAAACCTAAAAACAGTAAATTTCTTAGGATTAACACTGAACTTAACTAATTGCACATACGAACCCTACAAAAAAGATAACAACACACCAACCTACATACACTCATCTTCAAACCACCCACCCTCAATTACAAAACAAATCCCGAAATCCATTAGCCGTAGACTATCCAACAACTCCTCCAACATCAACATTTTTAACAAACACAAACACTTGTACAACGATGCATTAAAACATTGTGGTTACAAGCTAGAATTAAAATTCACACCTCCAAAAGTCAATTATATATATATATATATATATATATGGGGTCAGGCAAAATGATCTGACACATTTGTAAGTTTAATGAAAGAGAAATAAAGTAAAGAAACAAAAAAGTGTTTTTATTTTCGAAAAGTACATATAATGCAATTCTGTTTCATCAGGTTTTGAAAATTAAATCAGTCAAATGGGATCCGTTATTGTCTACACACTGTCGAAGGCGTTCACGAAAGTTGTCTATAACTCGGCGGGTCATTTCATGTAGAATAGCAGTAATTTCTTGACGAATTGCATCTTTAAGTTGCTCAATAGACTGAGGGCGATTACTGTATGCCTTTGACTTGAGGTATCCCCAGAGAAAAAAATCACACGGATTTAAATCAGGTGAAACCTACAGATGTGTTAGGAAGAAACCAAGAAGGTAAACAAATTATTACCATATATACCAACGGACATCAACACTGAACTAAACGAGCTAATTTATGCAAAAAAATAGTTTGTGATAAAATCGGTGTTCATCAAAAGAACCCGATCAGAAATACAAAACCTGTATTGGAAATTAAACTGATTAGACGGACCGATAAAGAAATTGCTAAAACAAGCGAAAGGGCTAAGGATGGAAAAACGTACAGGGATATGTTGCGATGAAAAGACCAAGACAAAACAGCACGCAAGTCAGGGAATACAACTTGGGATATAGGCGAAAGAAGGATGACTTAAAAGATACCGAGACAGGGTCAAGCAATACAAACAAAAGAGGATAGTCCAAAATATAAAAGAAAATTCTACTAAAAATTAGGTAAGGAATGCACGATGAAAAACAAACAACCAGATGTAAAGGAAACAATTTCGGAGTAAAATATGGGAAAAGAAAGAACATAACAGAAAAATCGAGAAAAAAAAAGAGGTGCCCGTGATGTAATTGTTATTGTCGAAGGAAATGAACACGGCAACATGAGTTCAAATCCTGGACGAGACTCATTGCATTTCACATAGCACTAATACCCTTGGGAAAAGTATGAATCTAATTATTCTCCCTCCAGCTATGGGTAAATGGTAGGACAGACTAGGTTCTTCAGCTTTGGTTAGGCAACTAGTTTAGGAGAAGGAAAACTCTGAATTAAAACTTGTTAAACTTGTGTCATATCCTGCCCGAGCGGAGGGATTGGTAAATAGGATAACAGAAAAATCGAATGGATAAATAACATGGAAACAGAATTACCAGGACTCGAAGAAGGTTCTGCAGCGAATATATACCAGGAATCGCTCAGAGCTACTATTAAGAAAGTACCGAACTGAAAAACATCAGGCTATGATGACATAAATGGATTCTGCTATAAAAAGAATCATGTCCATCTATGACGATACATGTGTGATGGCTGCTTGATAGGTTGTTTTAACTGGGTAGATGCCAGGAAAAAATAAGAATTCCCAAATGGATAACTAAGGAGAAAACTCCTCTGATCTAGAAAGATCCCCCAAACGAATCCATTCTCAGCAACTATAAACCGATAATATATTTACCAATGATATGAGAAATCCTAACCGCACAGATTTAGGAGGATATCTATTACTCGTTTGTATACAACGGACTGTTTCCATAAGAACAAAGAATACCGAAGAGGAACCAGAGGAATTGGTGACTTACTGAATACTAATCAGCACACACTCCAGTAGAGCAAAACGAGGCTAAAAAATGAAGCCAAGGCGTAGATTGACTTCAAAAAAGCCTAAGATACTGCCATTAATTGTTTGGTTTGGTTGGATTGGATTTTATAGCATATCATCCTTAATAGGCTGTTTAATGTCAGATCCATTTTTATTCAAATACACAGTTCTATTTCAAACAATTCAGTTTAGCCTAAACACACAGTTTAATTGTCAAGATCATTTCTTTTTCAAGCTATTCAGTTTAGTCAAATAGTTCTATTTCAAACAATTCTGTTTAGCGTAAGTACAGTTTCAATATCAAAAACAGTTTTATTCCAAACATTTCAGTTTAGCATACAAGATAGTTCTATTTCAAGCATTTCAGTTTAGCATAAGTAGACAGTTTATTTCTATTTGACCTATAGATAGGGACCTATCTGGTGCTATCACTCCGGGCTAGAGTGTAACCGGGAGCGATGGCAATGAAGGGGTACTCCGCATTCTCCAAAGTTGCAGCATTACTGGAACCTCGCCAGCAGATTGTTTAGTGTTATATCCAAGACACTCGTTTTTGTTGGTGCGGGTCTTACCCCTCTGCAGAGGTGCAATCGGTGTATTCTACAGCCCCAGCCGACTGGGTAACTCAAAGGTACACTGTCGATTGTCAGAAAATTTACAAGATATCCGACAAAATCATAAAATTTATCACGGAAGCGATAATATAAAAACTGGAAAGTAGAGTTAACAAAAATCTGAGAGGCATCTTCCAGGGAGTTGCGCTTTCGTCATTACTGTTTGTAATAGAATTAACGCAACTCTATAACATACTTAGGAAGTGCAGAGGGTGGCTACAAATTTACAAAATCACAAGAAAATATTAATCACTTTATGTACATGGACGACATCAAGCTGTTTTTAAAAACATGAAAGAACTGGAGACGATGATAGAAACTATAAAAATATACAGTCAGGATACAGGAATGGAATTTGGCATAGAAAAATATACCATGCCCATAATAAAAAGTGAATAAAAACAAATAACGGAAGTAATTGAAAGGCCAAATCAAGAAAGAATCAGAATTCTTGGAGAAAAGGAAAATTACTGGTACTTGGAAATCTTGGAAGCGGACACCGCAAACAAGTGAAGATGAAAGAAAAAAAAAGAGTAACTCAGATAAATTCAGACAAACGAGAAAACCAATGTAGCGGAAAGGGAAAAAATGAATGAATGAATAAAAATACGATTAACAAATTTATAATTTTGTTTTTGTTTTTTTTTGGGGGGGTTGTTTTTTTTGTGTTTTGTTTTTTCTTGTAATAGAGTGAAAAGTTTGCTGAAAAGCAAAGTATACGGTCTTTTCCTGTTAGCAAAAATGATATTAGCTCGAACGTAGTTATTTTTTCTAAACCCAGACACGTAGAACAGACCAGTTATCTAGCGGGTTTTGTCGTTCCAACAGACCACAAAGTGAGAATATAAGAAAAAATAGACAAATACCTAGATCTTGCTAGAGTGCAGAAAAAGTTATAGAACATGAAAGTGGCGGCGTAGTTAGAGCGCTTGGAACGCTCCTCATAGGTTTGGAAAGGAGAACTAACAAATAGAAAATCAGTGATAGAATCGAGTCGATCTGGGCAGCTGAAGAATACTAAGAAGTATCCTAAGAACCTGATTGCTCTGGTTGGGTTTTACGTCATATGAATCATTGTAGGTTATTTAATGCCGAATCCATTTTGTACAAAAGACAGTTCTATTTCAAATAATTCAGTCTACCATAAGTACAGTATTTTTGCTTACACACAGTTAAATATAAAAACAGTTCTATTTCAAACAATTCAGTTTAGCACAAGAACAGTTTTTTTTGTTTACACATAGTTAAGTGTAAAAACAGTTCTATTTCAAACAATTCAATTAAGTACAAGTATAGTTTAAATGTTAAACACTTCATTTCGAGCCATAGATAAGACCCTATCAGGTGTTACTACTCCAGACCAGAGTAGAATTTGGAGCGATGGCAATTAAGGAATACTCCGCATTCCCCAACGCTCCAGCATTAATGAAGCCTGACTCTCAGATTCCTTAGTGTCATACCATGGACAGTCGTTGGAGGAAGCCTTGCCCGTCAGCGGAGATGCAATCAGTCAGTGCAATGTGTCGTCCCAGCCGACTTAGCCACGAGGACCTGAGGAGACTTGCTGTCCTTCAGACTCCACTGAAAAACCACCATTTAAAAAATAATGTGAAAAACTAGCACAGAGTGAAAAAATAATAAATTATCTGTAATAATCATTTTTATCTAAATATCTAATTATCAATATATACATGTTACTTAAGTAAAAGCATTAAATAAAAATGTTCATTAACCATTGGCATAATGGTTAGAGTGTTCGCCAATGGCTCGGGAGACCTTGGTTCAATCCCAGGTCGAGTCAAACCAAAGACTCAAAAAATGGTAATTGATGCTACCTAGCTTAACACTCGGTATTATAAGGTAAGGATCAAAGGTAAAGTGGAGCAATTCAGGGAAAGTAGTAGCCCCCTCCCCTACGCCTTGGTGTAGTAGCGATCGAAAAGGGAACCTTCGGGTCGCCAACTTTACTTTTACTTACTTATAACTAACTCAGTGTGTGTGTGTTGTAAAATCATAAAAATCGTTAATAAAAATGAATCAAAAGTGGATTTTACACACAATTACTCTCTCCACATTACCATGAGTTTCACGCGGTTTTCTGAAACAGGCGTGACATGTGATTCTTTTCAAAAGTTGAATTCATATTCTATTTATATTTTGCGAACTTTGACCCTGTCACCGCTCCACCAATAAAGTTGAAGCTGGTGTCTGTTTCAATCACCAACCGCAACACAAATACAATACTAATACTTAAAATATAGGGGTAACTGAATGATATACTAATAAATCTATTATTTTTGGTGGGGTTGGTCTCTTTGTTTAATGACATATCAAGCTCCGTGAGTTATATAATGCCAAAGACACCCTTGTCGAAGAACAGAAGGGGTTCTATTTAATCCATAGCCGGAGAGTGGGAATAAGGGGAGTCATACCTTTCTGAAGGTTATATTATTCAGAAAGTGAACGTTATAGCGCGACTGGAGCTCGAACTCACTTACCACCTTATCGCAGTCTAGTACGTAAGCTACAACACAACAGGGATTTCCCCACTTTTTGTTAATGTGTACTAATAAGTATCAAAGGTAAGTGAACATATCTGCTTATAAAGTTTTCTTGTTGATAATCTTTTCTCGGAGAAAGTATATGATTTTAAATGCTTCCTTCAAATGGAATCTACAATTTATGCGTCTTTCCCGATATAACTTTTATTCGATTATTTATTTCTTTATTTACTTATTTGTTTGTTATACTTCCTTGGTCATCTCTTCTTTTCGCCATCTTCTAACATCAATTTCTCTATCCTTTCATTATATCACAGTAAACTCAAGATAAAGAAGAAGGCTTTAATTTACCCACAAACTTCGCAAAGAGGCTTCGATTATTTCGCCTGAATTGATCGTCAGATTCTAATTATTTTGAATTGCGTTCGAAAACATCGATTGTCGGTTCATCTCTGAGTGCTTTACGGTGACTTTGTCGTCTGGCAACGCCATAAATATAGTTCACTGGTACACACACACACACACACACACAGAGACACAGACACAGAGTCTGTGCGCAAAATATATACACTATTTGAAAAATATCTTATATATATATATGCTGATCAAATTCTATTAAGTAATTTATTCAATAGTTCCCAAAAAGGCCTTCTTAATTTTTTTTTCTTATCATTATTTCTGAATTCATCTAATTCAATTTTAAATTTTCAATGCTTTTGCTGTTTTGGAGCTGATTAGACAATTTCCTCGAAGAAAAATATCACTCAATAAGCGAAAAATTCAATTGGTAAAAAGTTTTTGAAATTTGCCGAGACAGTTAGGGGGGGGGGGTCCTCATTCATATACATTTTGATAAAGTTGTGCTGTTGGCATTGTATCTTTTTATATGAAGTTTTGAGATTATAAAACGTGCATTTTTAGTGCTTTTCTTTGACCTTTTACGAGTCATGTTGGATCCATGTCCATTTGGTTGTCAGCAGTGTTAAGATATATATTTATTGTAATGTTACTGAGATGGCTTATTGAAATAATAATTCGAATCGTTACTTACGATAAAAAGGATTTATTTTACAAGACGTTCAAGGATGTGTAAACTCAGTTATATTGCCAGCGAGTCACGCTCGGAAGGCGGGCTCCGGCCAAAATCGTTATTGAAATGATAACTCGAATCGTAACTTACAATAAAAAGTGTTTATTTTACAAGATGTACAAGGATGTTTTAACACAGCTACATTGCAAGCTAGTCTCGCCAGGAAAGCTGTATTTGTCGAGCGCTTCTCGTATGCACGGGTATAGCACAAGGCGTTTTTAATGTAGGGTTCAGGGCCGTAACCCAGACATGCTTCAGACCCCGTCGGCATTCCTCTAAAATGAGACGCTTCAGGCGCCAGGCAATAAACTTTTCACCTCTGAGGAGGGTAAGAGCCTGGATAGACGGCCTCCTGAAGCTCAAGGAGTCAGTCACGACTGCGTGATACGAATGCTAGGCTTCCCCCGCAGCCGTACTCGACAGTCTCAAACGACTAGCGTCTTCACAAGGTGTCACACCCGACCTGATCTCTACCGATCTCACCACGACCGCCCGAAATGTGACGTCCAAGTAGGAAGGGTAGTCTGGCTAGAAAGACTGGACCCGGCAAACAAAGTCAAAGCAAATATGCAAATAGAATAGTCCATTCTATACAGAGGCGTATTATATCTTCTCTAGAACAATATTAACGAAGGTAGTGATTTTTTATTCGTGGATTGAACGACTGTGTAAATTTTGCTTTAGATATTGTTTATCAAAAATAGAAAACGGCTTATCAAAAAAAAAAAAAAGATTGGGAACGAATAAGAATTTTTTATCATTCATTTTCAATCTTTTTTATGATCTTTTTTTTTTCTCTTTTTTGATTAGTGATTAACACCTCTTGTAAATAATTTTGATTACGATAGTTTTGTTGGGAAGTCTGTTATAATCAATGCTTTTACGAAATAAAGCAGCAGACGAACATGACTACGAAATTAATTCGTAGCTTTCAACACTCATCCCGAAGACTTCATTGTGGCTCCAGTTCCAGCTTACCGTTATCAGGAGAATACAATCGAATATTTCTAATGATCGAACCATGTCGAACTAACACCACATGGAAAGAAAGAAGAGTAGTAAAAAGATTGGCTTTGTTAATCGTATATCAACTTCTTACCAAATATTTCATAACGAAATTTGATTTATTTGTAAATACTTGATCATAATCATAATCATTTATATTTTTAACATTCCTTTACGATGATTCTTTTTTATTGCAAATTTTTAATTTGTCTATAATAATAATTTGGGGGCAGTTAGGTGTAACGTGTTGTTAAGACATTATTGTAAACGTTACGTGTTGTAAGGCATTATTGTTAAGCATTACATGTTGTAAGGCATTATTGTTTGACATTACATATTGTTGGAAGGCATAGTGGTTAGGCATTACGTGTTGTCATAAGGCATTATTGTTTGTAATTACATGATGTTATAGGCATTATTGTTAGGCATTGCCTGTTATCGTAAGGCATTTTGTTAGGCATTACATGTTGTCGTAAGGCATTATCATTTGTCATTACAGGCTGTAGGGCAATATTGTTAGATATTATTTGTAAACTATAATTGCTAAGCATCATGTATCATTATAAGGCATTACTGTTAGGCATTGCACTTTTGTCGAAGAGCATTATTGTTAAGTATTACATGTTCTTTAACATTACATGTTATTATTGTTAGGCAAGTATTATTGTTAGGCATTATGTGTTGTCGTAAAGGCATTATTGTTAGGCATTACGGGTTGTTGTAAGACATTATAGTTAGGCATTAGGTGTTACTGTTATTTCACCCAATTCTAAAATACAATCACAAATCAATAATAATTTATCTCAGAATGTCATTCATATTTTAAAATTGTGTGATTCATAAAACTAATCACAAGTACGTCTATTGGAAATTTTTTCTTCTCAATCATCGTTTTACAATCTTTTTTGGAAGAACGAGATGTTGGAGGATGCTGATGGGAAATTTAGTGTTGATAGGAAGGGACAACGGGTACAAGCTTGTAGCAATAACTGTATATAAGAATATATTCACTGTAAATGATTGTCTATAGGGAATTCCTAAACAACTGAGGGGAAAGAAAAATGCATAAAAAATACGTGATAAATTTATATGTCATAAAACTTCTATTTCTTTTTTTTCTTTTGATGTATTATTAAGATAAATAATGAAATGTTGACTTGTCATTCTTCTAGAATAAATCATATAAAGCGTCATTCTTGAAAATTAGTACAGAGTCTTATATATATATATATATATATATATATATATATATATATATATGTTACATACCCATGATACACGGATGTGTGAAATAGACATAATGTTCATAAAATGTTCATAAATATATATAGGAATCCGAAATACAACACTTTATGACTTCTTAGTTCAGGCACGAAACTTTTATTCACCTTTTTGTTAAAGGTTATTCGACATGAGGAGAGAGAGACACAATCCTTCTATGATGACTGCTTTTACATCGTCAGCTCTCAACCCAACCAACGCTCGGCGCCCGTAGCACACAAATTCCTCTGGCCTCGCCCAGGTCTGAATGTCGACTCTCTCGTTCGGAGGCAGGAACTCAACTTACTGCTTCTTATCAAATCTCAGCCCACGCTTCCGGTGTGTGACGTCATTCACCTCCCTAGTCCCATTTCCTATCTGGGAATTTTATTTTGACATCTGTGAATGACGCATACGCCCCACGCGCGCGTGAACACCTGCTTTAATGTTGCACCGAACAAACCCATGCTCTAAGTGAAAGGTTCTCAGCCTAACTAAACGGAAAGGCAAGATATATAAAACGAAATCCCTCGGCAATTATATTACACACACACACACACACACACATATATATATATATATATATATATAAACGGACTCTTCTGTCGATCTTGACGTATGAGGGAATAACATTTCAGCTAAAGATCTGAATCATTGAACTACGAGCACAAATGTTTTTGTAATTTTTTTAAAATCGTGATGAACACTTTTTCATTACCAACCCAAGTTTTTGGATTCGCTGATAACAGAAAAATACTGTATCATTGTGTAAGATTCTTCTGAACGACAGTATTTAGGTGTTGTATTTAGGTATTTTCTCTCTCCTAGATTAGGTGCCTTACTAAACCTAAAAAGCCCAGTCCGTTATATATAGACAGACAGAAAGATAGACAGACGGAGAAAGGGAAAAAAGAGAGATAGAGAGGAAGAGAAGAAGTCCCCGTGGTGTAGTGGCCAAGGTACTAGACTTCGATATTTTAGAAAACGAGTTTGAGCTCCATTGGCGCTATTACGTTCACATTTGGACTAATACTCTTGCTAAAGGCATGAACTCCTTTATACCCCACCCCCAACTGTGAGTTAAATATTACTATAGTCCACGAAGATTCGAATGTCATTTAACAAAGAAGCCAAACTAAACCAAACCTCGATAGATATAAAATATTACTTTATAGATCGCTCATAAATACTTACATTTAGATATGTGTAAACAAAAAAAAATGTCCTCGTGGTGTAATGGTTAAAGTAATGGACTGCGGAATCGTAGTACGAGAGTTCGTACTCCAGTCGCGCTTTCGGGCAAATACATTCACTTTCGGGCAAATACACTTGGGAAAGGTACGAACCTCCTTATCCTCCCAGCTATGGGTTAAATAGTACCACTACTGTTCTTCTAGGAGAATGGCTTTGGCATTAAATAACCTGCAAAGGTTGATATGCCATTAAACAAAGAAACCACGTTAAACCACGTTGTCATATGAACATTTTTACTTTGATATTGTTTTCTATTTTATATGAATATGAAAATACTCGTAATGAAAAAAATTATTTTATTTAGTTTATATCTATATATATATATATATATATATAGATTTATACATATATATTTATATAAATCTATATATACATATATATATATATGTGTGTGTGTGTGTGTGTGTGTGTCTATTTCACATATGTGTACACATATATCCATATATATATGTGTATATATGTATACATAAATACATATGCATTTATAAACATATATATACATATATACATATACATACATATATATATATATAGACTTAGTATCATACCGCTCAGCCAACAAGGGAAACACCTCAGCTCGGGAATTATATATATATATATATATATATATATATATATATATATATATGTGTGTGTGTGTGTGTGTGTGTGTGTGTGTGTGTGGATAGATAGATAGATAGATAAGTATTTAGATTATTGTTTGAGCTAAATGTCCTAACAAAAAGAAATAAGAATCTCACCTTCTGAATTTTTGTCTCATGGCTAATAGTTTTATATGACCTGTACTTTATGTTTTTTTTTATTCCGTTTTTATTTTCTTACATAATAGATCGATGAGATTTATTTTTGATATGCACTTTAGTATTCAAGTTTCGAAGTGAAAAATACAACTGTGTCAACAAGTATGATAGACGATCGTCAAATTGAGACCACGTCCCTCTCTCTCTCTCTCTCTCTCTCTCTCTCTATCTCTCTCATAGGATGGCTTCAGTCTGATGTCCAAAACGGTTGTAGAGTAAGAATAAGTCAGTCAGAAACTCTTAAAGTGAGAGATTGAACTCTCTATCAAGCTCTCACGGATTTCCCATTTAGGCTGAGAAGTTTGTGTTTAAAACTCGCCTTTAAATAAAAAGTAAAATGTACACATGGATTTTTGATAGCATTGTCATTTCTTATCAACGAATACGAACAAGGACCGCAACCCGAAAGGCATATATAAGTGACCAAGCCAACAAGATGACCAACTGGAGAAGAGACAAAGGGAAGAACGAAATAAAGATGAGAGCCGGCCGATCGTAAAATAGATCTCATATTACACATAACCATTTAATGTATAACTTACAGTATATAACAACGGTCGAATAACGTTTAATTAGGTCTCTTTGTCAAATAGCGTATCAACTTTCGTGGGTTATCTAATGCCCAAACCCTTCCAGTAGAATAACAACAGTGATACTATTTAACCCATTACTAGGGAAGGATAAGTGTCTTTCCTAAAGGAATTCGTTCGAAAAGGAGTGTAATAGCGCAACGGGAGATCTAACACATTTAATTCAAGGCACTTCGAGCATTTTAGCCATTGTACAACGAGGACTTCATCTGTTAAAAATGTTCATAATTTTCATTTCAGCGCTTTCAGTTATACTTTGATTATTATTGAAAATAAGATAGATAGATAGATAGATGTTCTTTGTCGGTAGAGAAAATCGGATGTTAGGTTAGGTTGATTGAATGGCATATCAACTCTTGATGGTTATTTAATGCCAAATCCTGTTTATACATAGATTATATATGATTTTAGTGTATAGTTTGCAGATAAAATTGTTTCTTAAAAGAACCTGAGCTCATTTGTTTGCACACAGTTAAATTATTTCAAATATTGCAATTTATTATTTGCACACAGTTAAATGGTTTCAAATATTGTTATTTTTATTTCCACTCAGTTGAATGGTATCAAATATTGATATTTATGATTTGCACACAGTTAAATGATTTCAAATAATACTATTTATTATTTGCACATAGTTTTGATATTTATTATCTGCCCATAGTTTTGATATTTGTTATGTGTACACAGTTAAATGGTTTCAAATATAGCTATTTATTATTTGCACTTATTTAAATGGTTTCAAATATAGCTATTTATTATTTGCACACAGTTAAATGGTTTGAAATATTGCTATTTATTATTTGCATACAGTTAAATGATTTCAAATATTGCTATGTTTTATTTGCACACAGTTAAATGGTTTCAAATATTGCTATTTAATATTTGCACACAGTTTTGCTATTTATTATTTTCACACTGTTAAATGGTTTCAAATATTGCTATGTAACATTAATAATTATATCTGCTAACAGTTGAACGGTTTTAAGTATAATAAAGGATTAACAATTCTCTTTGGACCTGGGAGTAATAGTAATGTAGGTGTACTTCATATTCCCCAAAACTATAAGATTGGAGCCCCACCGTCAGATTCAGTTTAGTGTTATATCCAAGGCCCTCATGGTGTAACATATTGACCTCCGACCCGGCCGAGCTGTCAGATGAGAAATGCACCTGTGTAAATAACAGGTGCATCTGGTCGAAGATATCGGGGGATACCCTTGACTGTCGACGGTTTGAATTGAGTGCGAATTGTGACGCCACAGGAAGCAGGTGGGCATCAAATAATTATACAACCCTGTTGCGACTGGAAGTCAGTCAGTTGGAGATCAGAGTTTGAAGTCAGTGTTCCAGTTCGAGGAGTGAAAACCAGACCCAGCAGAGGTTGGGCCCCCGGTTGAGCAGTTCAGGAGAAATGCTGCAATAGCCAGAAGAGTGGGGGTCAATATGTTGCAGTCACCAACTCACCTCTCGCACATAACCTTTCGTAACCCTTTCGAATAAAGTGAGAGGTATATTTTTCTAAAGAAGTGTGTCTGCTTGTCTTTATATTGTTGACAATGTTTCTGCATGCATATGAGTATGTTACAAGGGTTGAGGGGTTCTTTCTCAACTGAAGAGGTACAGTCAGCGTATTTTACAGTTTCAGCCGAGTGGGCTGAAAAAAACACAAGAAAACAATAACGTATCTCAACATTTGTCGTTAGGAATATTGGGATTTTGAATTGTTGATGTTATTCATATTTTGAAAAACTAACAGAAAACTCGAAGTGATGAATGCTTTCATAGCATGAAAGATATCTGGAGTTTATCAATTTTTAAATATTAAACAACTGAGAGATACACGACAAACTAACAACGCGTGAAGAAAAAGACGCTTTGCAAAATGAATATTGAGTTAATTTCAATTATGCTTTTTTTTATTCGTATTATTTTCTGATTTCTTTCTATCCATTTTCCTTAACATTGGTATTTCCTTTCGATCCTTCCTTTCCGTCTGTCTCTACGATCATACTTTCTTTCATCATGTATTGACTTCCTTTTATTAGATTTGTTCGGTCTTTTTTTTTTGTTTTGTTTTTTTGTCATGTTTCTTTGTCTTTTTCTTGCCAACATTCATTCACACTGTCGGCGGAGCTTGGGATACGTTGATTGTATCCTCTGTAGACTCCCCCCCCCAAAAAAAACTGGCGTCTTGGATAAGACACTCAACTGCATCTGATGGTGAGGCTCTAGTTTTAGATATCTGGAGAGTATGGAGTTCTCCTTCATTGCTATTACTCCCAGGTCCACTCTGATCCTTTTGTTATGTTTTGACCTTTTGACCCGGCCAAAAATGCCATTCAAGGTGGTGCACCGGAAGGAAGTGACACATCCCGGTCGCTGGAAATCGGAAGAGGTTGCGCAGGCGTTGAGGCGTGTCTATATTACTGCGTGTCTATATTACTGCGTGTCTATATTACTGCGTGAGAGTTTGAAGGTAATATAAGGCCGACGAATTGAAGACAGTGGGAGATAGGCGAGAAGGAGGGCAAGCAGTACAGTGGAAGACGGAGGTAGACGCGGTGTAGTAGGGAAAGCCAGCACACAGATGAGTTTACTCCAGGGTCCTGTTGAGCAGCCATGAAGAACGAGAAAGACACAACGCTGACGGCCATAACTTTGGGGTCAAAATATTTCAGTAATGTTCGGTCTTCAGCTCTCTCACATACGCAAACTTGGAACAACCCTTTCGAAACTTACAAATAAAGATGTGAGGTAAAATATGTTATAAAGAAGTCTTCCTGCGTCTTTCTGTGTGCGTCGTTTATTCTTGCGACTTTATCATTGGGCGTCTTAATTATTATTGCATCGGTATGTATCCAGCCTATATATGTATATTTCTGCATGAATCAGCAGATGACTATATAACACTTTGTCGTTGTAGTTCCCATCTATTGGTCAAAAAGAAAATGATCTGTATTAGATTAGCATACTCGATACTATAAAACTGTAAATCATTTGTAGTAAGAATTGTTCATGTAAGCTATAATTGTTTATTCGGGATTTTTTTAGTCCCTTGAATCCGTTTGATTATATCGATGAGGATTAAAACAATTACTAAAATGCAAATTGTTCAAGTTGTAAAGCATGGATTCAACAGGCAAATAAAGTGTATTTTTTTAATTTACTAAGCTTTTGTTAGATATGGCACGCAGACCTCAAGTTGCTTACAGTACCAACTGTTACTTAAATGGTCACCCATCTAAGGATTGAACATGTTCATCGCGGCTTAACTTCGATGTTTTAGTGGGAACCGATGCTTTCAGAGTGACTTGATCGTAAATCAGGCAGTTAAAATGTATGGTATTGAACTGATTCCCCCAAAGTCAGGATGCTACACAAGTTCCTTTTATAGTGAAAGACATGCATGAATCGAGACTGATGTGCAGCCGTCACAAAAAATGCTTGATCCCTTCAACATTCACCATATTAAGGAGACTGCCAAGTCATGAGACCAGCCCAGCAAAGCAGGTATTTCCAAGGAGGACGACCCTCTTGGGCCTGGTGATTCATATTAATGACACCCACCAGGTGCGAAAGCTAGGCAGGCCCATGTTTTTAATGAGAGACAAGTAATAAGTTACGAAGCTTTTTTTCTTCTTCGATGTAGCACTAGGCCGTGTGAATGGGGCACCCAATGAAAGTCGATCTCACTCATGAACGTTAGCTAGTTTAGCTTGCAAACCGTTTCGCCACCCGAGGCACACAGGCAAGTCGTAATTTAAGAAGCTTTTTACTTCGATGTGGCACAAGGCCATATGAATTCGGCACTCGATGAGAATCGAACTTTCTCATGAAGGTTAGCTAGTTTAGCTTGCTAACCGTTTCACCACCCGAGGCGCCCAGGCAAATCGTAATTTACGAAGCTTTTTGGTTTGTGGCACAAGGCCATACGAATAGAGCACCCAATGAGACTCGAACTCACTCGTGAAGGTTAGCTAGTTTAGCTTGCTAACCATTATAATGCGAGGCGCTCAGGCAAATCGTAATTTACGAAACGTTTTGCTTCGATGTAGAACAAGGCGGTATGAATGGGACACCAAATGAGACTCGAACTCACTCATAAAGGTTAGCTTGCTTACCATTACACCACAGGAGGCGCTGTGGAAAGTTAAATGTACTCCTCGTAAACAAACTTCTAGCAGTTTTTATAGAAAGAGATAGCTCTCTTCTAATCAGCAAATGGGACAGGTGGTTCAACAAGATTTCCTGGCCAAATATGTTAGTTCAGTCCTTTGGAGCATTAGCATAAACAATCTCCACAACTGTAACATGAAATGTAGAAGAGTATGGTTAACAGTTTCCCTATTTTTCTTTTCAAGTAGACAATAATCGTAGCTTATTTATGACAGCTTTCACATCAGTATATTTTCAAACGATATTAGGTTGGACTTTCTAAAGATTAGATTTTCATCAAAACATTTTTATGAAAGGGAGATTCTTGGCTCGCATACGGGATCCAGCATCTTGTTAGATGGTGCCCGTGGTGTAATGGTTATCGTCATAGGAAATGGACACGGCGACACGAGTTCAAATCCTGGACGAGACTGATAGCATTTCACATAGCACTAATACCCTTGGGAAAGATATGAATCCAATTATTCTCCCTCCAGCTATGGGTAAATAGTAGGACAGACTAGATTCTTCAGCCTTGGTGAGGCAACTAGTCAAGGAGAAGGAAAACTCGGAATTCAAACTCCGCTTAAAAATCGACCTTGTGTCATATCCTGCCCGAGCGGAGGGGTTGGTAAATAAGATCTTGTTAGATGGGACTTCTCATCAGTTTTGTCTTCAATACTGTTGTAGAGAAGAGATGATACCTCACTGTAAAGAATAGTCTGTTCTTTTTTTTAATATTAGTATTGACAGTGTTGGCCGAGCGGACCTTCTTCCTAGTGAACACGGTTGAAAGACACGCCTACTTAGTGAGGTCAGCATGAACTCGATCAAAGCCGCCAGGCATTCGTTACGAGTGGCGGAGATCGACACACACTTGTCCTCAGGAGACCGTCCCTTCAGTCTTTACCAACTTTGTAAGACCAACTTTATTGCTTGGTGCCTGAGACGCCCCATTCTATGAATGCCGACGGGTCAAGAATTTTTGCCCTTGCCTCGCATGGGTTTTGACCTGTATTAGGCCTTGTATCATATACTGATATGGCAGGGTGTCAGTATAAATGACCCGTCTTCCTAGTGAGACTAGCTAGCAATATATCTCCGTTAACACATCCTTAAACGCCTTGTGATATAAATCCGTTTCATTGTAAGTAATAATTTAAGGTATTATTTCAATAATACGACATCTCTTCTCTACAACAGTATTGATGACAAAACTGCTGAGTAGTCCCATCTAACAAAACTGATGAGAAGTCCCATCTAACAAGATGCTGGATCCTGTATGCGAGGCAACAATCTCCCTTCAATAATTTTTTTTAATGCAAAACTAATCTTTTGAAAGTCGTCCGGCCTAATATCGTTTGAAAATATACTGATATGAAAACTGTCATAAACTGTCACTGATAATACAATAAATACATAGAACTTCAAGAAGTTATTTTCGGTAAAAAGCGCATGTTTTTAAAATACCAACCATCGCAAATTCCTCTGCTACCCGTGTACTTTTTACATCTCTCTTGATTCTGTAAGATGGCCCTGAAAAAGAACATAGTTATCTCCAACAAGAAATGAAATGTACCCTGCTTGAGTTCATCCATTGTTTAGTTCAACAAATGCTGCATCACAACATGCTATTAGATTCATTTCAGTAAGGTACTATTTACCAACCCCTCCGCTCGGGCAGGATATGACACAAGGTCAATTTTTAAGCGGAGTTTAACAGGTTTTGAATTCAGAGTTTTCCTTCTCCTAGACTAGTTGCCTAACCAAGGCTGAAGAACCTAGTCCGTCCTACTATTTACCCATAGCTGGAGGGAGAATAAGGGGGTTCATACCTTTCCCAAGGGTATTTGCCCGAAAGTGAACGTAATAGCGCGACTGGAGTACGAACTCGCGTACTACGATTCCGCAGTTCATCGCTTTAACCATTACACCACGAGGACACGAGGATTCATTTCAGTAAGGTTGTCTGGATTAGGCATTAATGATTTGGAAGATATTTTCTTCGCTTTCAGAGCTGATTTATTTACCAGCGATATCCTCTAACCATTTAAGCCTTTAAGGGATGATGTCACAGCATTTATCTAATAATTTGATTAACGGTGTGTCTGTGTTGCTAGCCAATTTAGTTTTCCTATTGAGTTCATACATAATTTGAGCTCATCATTTGCAGTTTCCATAGTGATTGATGTGATGAACCCATTTTGGCTAATTATTTTGGACTCCTTTCACTGACGATTCTCAAGACCGAGATATTTGAATTAGGAAGTTTTCTTTCATTCAAACATAAAGAATTTCCTAATTCTTCGTAAAACAAATTTTTTTGTGCCTTCTAAGAAGTTATACACTTGAGTTGATCTGACTTCATTAATCTTACTATCATTGTACCATGTAAAAACGGCTGGATTATATTCAAATGACCACGACGCCAATTTCCTTGGTTATTTTTTAACTGTTAAATACTCTTCTCTGGAAGAGTCACACACTTTATGCACAAATTTACTTACCTTCCATGTATAACCTTTAGGAACTTCACCTTCGTGAGGAGTCTCCAGAAAAATTGCCTTTTCAAAATGTTTTCCAAGTAAAAAAAATAACTGTCTTGATATCCATCTCATGAAACATCCACGGTTAAATAGCAATGATGGTCAGGATAATTCGTTGGCTTTCCTTGGACCAAGTAGGGGAGTCACTTCTTGCTTTTGGATATTCGTCTTGAAATCCCTTTACAACCGACTGCATCTCTACAGAGGGGTAAGAACACCCCAATGAGTGTCCTAGATATGACACTAAACAATCTAATAGTGAGGTTGCATGGGCACCTCGGGTAGTGTAATGGTTAGCAAGCTTGACTAGCAAACCTGCAAGAGTGAGTTCGAGTCTCATTGGGTGCCCCATTCAATCGGCCTTGTGCCACATCGAAGCAAAGAGCTTCGTAAATTAAATTACAATAGTGAGGTTGCAGTTTTGCCGGAGCTTTGGGGAATGCAGAGTACCCCTTCAATGTCATCGCTCCCTGGTCCACTCTGGCCCGGAGTGGTAGCACATGATAGGGTCCTATCTATGGGTTAAATCGAACTAGACTGTTTAATTATTTCAAACTGAATTGATTGAAATTTAATTTGCCGTTAAATGACCGAAAAGGTTGACACACCATAAAAGAAACAAACCAACCAACCAACCAATCCTTTGCAACCAATCTTGCCTTGATTGTAATTCCATCTTTCGTTCCTTTTTTTTGTGCAAATCTTTCTTGTTGTAATTGTATTTTGATCTGATTTTGGTACAAAAGAATACATTTTGTTGTCAACCCAGCTTTGTAATTCAAAGAAATATGAATGTAATTTCTTTCATCTGGCAACCTATCAATCGTAACATATTCAAAATGTGTATACAATTTATTTTGGTCTGCTCCAAAATTATCAGCCAATTTTTCCATATTAGAATGAACTCTAACATTTCTACATGCATGCTTCACTATAACATGCATGTTTTGGGAGGTGCCCGTGATGTAATGGTTATCGTCGCAGGATATGGACACGGCGACACGAGTTCAAATCCAGGACCTGAGTGATTGCATTTCAAATAGCACTAATACCCTTGGGAAAGGTATGAATCCAATTATTCTCCCTCCAGCCATGGGTAAATAGTAGGGTAGACTAGGTTCTTCAGCCTTGGGTGGGCAACACGTCTAGGAGAAGGAAAACTCTGAATTGAAACCTGTTAAACTCCGCTTAAAAATTGACCTTGTGTCATATCCTGCCCGAGCGGAGGGGTTGGGTAAATATGATAACATGCTTGTTATATTTTCCTATGACTGTTTCTGGTCCCATCCAACGATTTAATTTGTTCCTCTTGCGATATGAGATTACCGTTTCCTTACTTAATAGCAGTACAATAATACCCCTAGATACGAAATAAATTCGTTCTGGAGGGGAATTCGTATCTTGGAATTTTCGTTTTATGAGACAAGATTTTTGCTAATAAATGACGTAATTCGTTCCGGCCCCCAAAAGTAGTCGTATAAAGTTTAAATATTAAGCCCCACCCAAAGGAATATGTTCGTTAATGACAACATAGTCATTTACATAAATGCTAAGAAAGATAAGAGCACAACAAAGCGTTCACTATATGCAACGAAATGAGTTCTGGGAGGATTGCTATCGGGAAGCACTTTCGATTTTCGTTTTCGTCTCTTGAATATTTTTTCGTGAAATGGGACAGAAATTTCTTCGAAGCCCGTTTCGTATTCTGAATTAGTCGTATAATGGAGTTTTCGTAAGTCGAAGTTCCACTGTACTAGGTCACACCTTTCGCTGAAAAACTCTTCCGGTCTTTTCAGACGATTCTGCCAGCATAAAAGACTTTCTTGCTGTATTCATAGCATAGAAGTTGTTAGCCACTCCTCCTCACGATGGAATAGCCTCTAAAGCGGAGAGTTTACCAACCAGAACAGAAGGCACGAAAGGATTTTGTCCAAGTACTAATTGAGTAAAATTATAATCGTTAGCATCATGTAAACTATTTTTTAGAGCTCAGTGACAAAGAAATGGTAATATCCAAACTGTAACCAGCGTCATCCATAGTTTTTAGTTATATTTTGTAATGCATAGCTTTGGGAGGCTAGGCGCCTCTGGTGGGGTAATGGTTAGCAAGCTCGACTAACAAACCTACACGGGTGAGTTCGAGTCTCATTGAGTGCCCCTTTCATATGGCCTTGTGCCACATCTAAGCAAAAAGTTTAGTAAATTACCATAGCTTTGGGACGCTCAATTAATTCACAGTTCCATGGATTCGTTGCTGGTGTAGTTCATATAAAGATATTTAAATTTTGAGCAATATCTCTGAAAGATTCAAGGTCAAATTTGTGTTTATCATCTGTTAGAAAACTAGAAAAGTATCCAAAATATTCAATCCGAAACCGGAATACATCAATAATTTCTGGACTTTCTTTTGATTTTATCTTAGATCCTACACTATATCTGGTAAAATGATCTATTAAACGAAGAATCTTTGCCCTTTTAATCTTTTTTGATGTACATAGAAACTATTTCATTAAAGTGTTTTGCAAACGAGAAACCAACCTCTCTTATGTCTTAAACATATTTTACAATTATTGGTAATTTCTTATTGCTGCTTCAATGTCAAAAACTTCAGCATCTTAAAGGAGAGTAATTATTCTCTCATTACTGGAATGACTAAATTGCTGATTTCGTTTGGTTTCCTTTGGTTTTATGGCACATCAACCATTGTTGGTTATTCATGCCAAATCCATTTTTATACATGCAAACAGTTCTATTTCAAACAACTCAATTTAGAATTGGCCTAGTGGGTAAGAGTGTTCGCCAATGGTCCGGAAGACCTGGGTTCAATCCCAGGTCGCATCATACCAAAGACTTTAAAAATGGTACTTGATACCTACTTGCTTAACACTCAGCAATATAAGGTACGTATCAAGGGTAAAGTGGAGCAATCCAGAGAAAGAAGTAACGCCCTCCCCAACACCTCGGTGTAGAAGCTATTGAAAAGGGAGCCTTCGGATCACCCTCGACTACGGTCGCTAACCTTACTTACTACTTACACAGTTTCAATGTCGAAAACGTGTCAAACAACTCAGTTTAGGATAAGTAAATAGTTTAGTTCTATTTGAGCCATAGATAGGACCCTATCAGGTGCTACCACTCTGGGCCGGAGTGGACCAAGGAGCGATAGCAATAAAGGGGTAGTCTGCATTCCCCAAGGCTCCAGCATTCCTGAAGCTGCACCATCAGATTGTTTAGTATCATAATCAGGACACTCGTGGGGTCTAACACAGTCTGCGGAGATGCAGTCGTTGTATTCTACAGCCCCAGTCGTCATGTCCAGATGATTTTGTTTCGTAGTTTGATTCTTCTGTTAGTTTGTACGACATCTGTTTTCTTGATAGATATTGCTTCTCCATCTTCTACTAGAGAAATACTTCAGTTGACTTTGGTTGTCTGGGAAGGTTGATATGCCATTAAACAAAAGAAACCAAACCATTTGGTTGTCTGAGTTATACATTACATCCGCTGTCTCAGCACAATTGCTTTCATGTAAACATTGGCCTAAGTTAACTTTTTACTGGCTCAGAATCTAGTCTCTTCATTGCTAGAGATGAAATGTAAACACCCATCATCTTTTTTTTTAAATCATTTTTTCGCTAAGTGTTAAGTCACTAACAGTAGCCATTATTAATTTTTCATTGTTTTCTCAAAGACAGGCACGTTTTAGGATTCTGTTCGCGAATACAGCATCAAGTAACATAATTTCATGTTCACTGTTTGTTTGTTATTTAATGGCATATCAATCTTATCGGGTTATTTAATGCCAAATCCATCCTTTTAGTAGGACAGTTGTGGTACTATTTAACCCATAGATGGGAGTATAAGAGGGTTCATACCTTTCCCAATGGTATTTGTTCGAAAGTGAACGTAATAGCGCGACTGGAGTTCGAACCTGCTTACTACGATTCCGCAGTCCACACTTTGAACATTACATCACGGGAACACACCTCTTCATGTTCACTGAGTTTTTGATCAAATTCTGTTAAGATTAGCAATGCCCACATGCTGGAGTGTAGACTACGTTTCACAATTTTCGTATACCATGAGAGCCGCTTGTTTATTAACCACCTTAAATGTTAAAATACCCTTGGGAAAGGTATGAACCCCCTTATTCTCCCTCCAGCTATGGATAAATAGTAGGACGGACTAGGTTCTTCAGCCTTGGTGAGGCAACTAGTGTAGGAGAAGGAAAACTCTGAATTCAAACCTGTTAAACTCCGCTTAAAAATTGACCTTGTGTCATATCCTGCCCGAGCGGAGTGGTTGGTAAATAGTACCTTAAATGTTAAAATCAATTGGAGGCGATTGTGTTATGGTTTTCTTCGTAGAAAAGGGTCACGGGTATCCGAGTTCAAATACTGAATGAGGCTGTTTGTATTTACATTGCGCTCATACTCTTGGCCCTATTCACCCTCCGTAATAAGTAGGGAAAACTAGCTCGTTAACCTTGGTATGGTAACCAATGCAAGAGAAGGAAAACTATGGACTCAAACCTGATAAACTTCGCTTTAAGATGACCTTGTGTCTCTTCCTGCTCGTACAGAGGGGTTGGGTAAATTCATAAACGATAAAATCAATCAATCAGTTTATGTTCCTTGTGTCATTCCTTTTATTATTGTTCTCCTTTGTTTTCTCAATCGTTCCTTCCAGCTTTTTTGCTCTTTTTTTCGCTCTTAGATCTTCTGTTCAGAATCATATTAATTTATCCAATGATCTAAACATTTCATCCCGTCATCTCAATGAGCCAATCAGTTTCTTTCTTATATGCTTTAACTTCCATTTAACGAAGACCACTTTTGATAACAGCGTTTCTGATTGATGAACAATTTTTTAAGACTAAATGTTTTCATTCCCCCCCTCTCCAACGCCTGGTTTAGAGGCACCTTAAGTCCATTAAGCGGGAGTAACAGTTTTTCAACCGCCTGTGACGATACCCCCTACCCCCCCGAATATATCATCTTCTTCAAACCATTTTACTTCTTGGCCGGGATCATCTAGTGGTTCCGATAGGGGTATCGCACATTTCTTCATAGCTACAAGAAATACAATTAAGGGAGTGGGAGAAAAGGAACAAACGAACAATATGCTTGGGTTAACTCAAAGTGCAAGAGAGGAGGTATGTAACATTGCATTCCCTTGTGCATATGTAGACTAACGCTAGCGTTGATTTCTAGTGAAATTTCTACAAAGCTACGAGGAATGCCAACCCATCTTGACCGATCTTCCCTCACTGGTACTGAACTCACTCATGGCGACTGCTCACTTCTGCTGTCCGGTGTCGACTGGCCACTCGCGTCACCCTTCGCCAACTGCCAACTTCTCAGTCCCTTTGTCCAATTCCTCTCGCGTTCCCTAACCCACTTCCGGTCACGTCGAGATCGCGGGCTCAGGCCTTTGTTTGGTTTCGCGCCAAAACAGACAAAGGGGTCGTCTGCTTGGCGGACCACCTACATAGTGTTACACGCCCTATCATCGGAGTTTAGGATACGACGACTGTTTCCCCTGCAGAGAGGTTACACATCTCCCAAAAGAGTTGGCCATTGTGTAAAACGAAACTGCTACTGATGGTGAGGATCCAGTTCTGGATATCTAGGGATTGTAGAGTACTTCTACATTGCAATTGCTCCTAGGTTCATTCTCTGATCCGGAATGATTATACCTGTTTGGTAAAATTTAAGATATAGAAGACATAACATGAGTTGTTCAAAAAGTCCTTAGACTCACCAAGAAAGAAGAATATAGCCAAACACTTTTGATACAGCAACACACTAAAACTTCTAATAAAAGTTGAAAAATCTTAATTAGTTTTTCTAATTTTACAAGAAGCGATTGTGTGTTGCCATAAAAATATTTCCTCCTAATATGTGTTTTTCTTAATATTCCTTGTCAAATTACATATGATGGTTTGTGTTCTATAGCAGGAAATACGGTTATATATCGTGGTGTAATAGTTATCGTCGAAAGTAATACGGCGACCCAAGTACAAATCGTGGACACGGTTGCTTGCATTTCACTTAAGGTATACATCCGACTATTCTACTTCCAGTAAATAGTAGGGCAGCCTGGACTCTTTAACCTTGATATGGTAACCAGTCTAGAAGAAAGACAAATCTGGAATCACACCTGTTAAACTCCACCTAAGAATGACTTTGTGTCACATCTTACTAATGCGGAAAAGTTGGGAAATACACACACACACACACACACACACACACACACACATATATATATATATATCTTAAATCCATCTGATGAGCTTCAATAAACGAAATAAACGAAATACAATTTTTAAATTTCTTTCTCGTTAAACAAAAAATATATACTTTGATCAACAGGTATATTTTGTATTAAATAGCTGTGCATTGAGCACTCATTCTTTGAATATTCATAGTCCTCATTTACTTTATATATATATATATATATATATATATATATATATATATATAGCCTAAAAGAGACCTACTTTATTCATATCAAAATAGCAAAATATGAAGGTAGACCGGTTTCGATCCTCACTGATCACAACCTTTATCGAGGATAACGATTAAGGAGGGGGGGATTTGTCATGAGTGATAAAAACTGATAAATCCCCTCCCTCTTTCTTTCTTACTCGTTTATCCTTACCATACTTTTAACATACTTTATTTTACTACACTTTTATCATATTTCACCATACATTATTGTACCATATCTATACAGTTATTCTTACAGTTATTCTTACAGTTATTCTTACTCGTTTATCCTTATTTTTTTATACAGTTATTCTTACAGTTATTCTTACTCGTTTATCCTTACCATACTTTTAACATACTTTATTTTACTACACTTTTATCATATTTTACCATACATTATTTTACCATATTTATACAGTTATTCTTACTCGTTTATCCTTATTTTTTTATACAGTTATTCTTACAGTTATTCTTACTCGTTTATCCTTACCATACTTTTAACATACTTTATTTTACTACACTTTTATCATATTTTACCATACATTATTTTACCATATTTATACAGTTATTCTTACAGTTATTCTTACTCGTTTATCCTTATTTTTTTATACAGTTATTCTTACAGTTATTCTTACTCGTTTATCCTTACCATACTTTTAACATACTTTATTTTACTACACTTTTATCATATTTTACCATACATTATCTTACTATACTTTTACTATATTTTACCATACATTATTTTACCATATTTTTACCATATTTTACCATACTTTATTTTACCATACTTTATTTTACCATACGTCTACCATATTTTTACCATACTTTATTTTACCACACTTTTACCATATTTTTACCATACTTTATTTTATTTCAGAGTCGAAATATCGTGTTTTGGCTTCTTGTGCTTGGAGTTCTACATTTTACCGATTTAGAACTGCTTTATCCGTAAATCTTAACCATATATATATATATATATATATATATATATATTTATCACGCTGCTAGCACGGATATCCCTGACTCTCTGACTCTCTCTCACCGTTTGTTCATATCATCATATCACTTTCGACAGGTCTTTTAGACAACATCCTGTGTCCGTACAGAGCTGTCGTAGGTAAGTTCTTGTGTTGTATACCAATAAAGGAAGAGACGATAACACTTATCCATAGAAATATGATTCATTCTCTATTTCCACGAAAGGGTCGAAATAGCTGTATATGAGTGAGAGAGAGAGAGAGAGAGAGAGAGAGAGAGACGAAGGACTGGGACTACTATGACTGACACCACGTGAGATACATAATCAGAACTTTACTTCTTCTTTGGCGTGAGGTTTGATTCAGAACCGTTTCTCAGCCAAGTTCCCCCATCCGGCTGGCGACTACTTGCTGGTTGCTCTCTGAATTTTACCAAAACTACCTTGATCTGTGTATTCACTGCGAATCTCATATCATTATATAATATTTTCAACGCCCACACATTTCCTTCCGGTTTTCAATTCACGTGATTTATTTCTGCTGTTCATCCTAAGACACAGGTAGAAATCCACAACTAACATGCTGTCAAAGGTCAATAAATATCACTTGCTTCTCGGTCAACACTTTCAGATATGTGTGAAAGGCTCGATAGGAGAAAATCACTTCTGAATTCGTCCTTGCTTTTCCCGCAGTGTCCCACATGTCTTGTTCGTCTTATTTGGATGGGTTTAGAGATGAGGTAGGTGGCCGTACAGATGTTGTTTTGTGGGATACTGCTTCCTGGATTTGTTCAGTATAGCTAGTAGCATTCTTATTGAGTTCCTGTTTAGCTTTTTCTCTATATGCTTAGTCAGCGTTCATGTGGTGCATCCATATAGTAGAATTGATACAACCGCAGCTTGGAAGAAATTGCATTTTATTTTATCGCGAAGTTCAGACATCCATACGCACGATAACCTATCGATAGCAGTCCATACCTTTGCTAGGCGCATATTGATGTCACTTTCAGTCGATGAAACGCTCCTACCGAGGTAGGTGAACTTAACCACAAATTTCAAAGAACCACCATTTAAAATGGAGATGTCTCCTTTTTGATTAAAATACATATATTCTGTTTTATCTGCATTCACATGAAGGGCAATGTCTCCCGTTGACTGCTCCAGACTACGAAGCAGGGATTCAACTTGAATAGGTGTATTTGTAAGAAGTGCTATATCATCTGCGTTATCTGCGTTCGTAATAGTTTGCGCGGGATATCTTCTGCTTCTTGCTTTTTTAAGCGTAAATCCATTTTCTTTCATTAAATGAATCAACGTTCGACGTATGTAGTCTATGAACAGATATGGAGTGAATATTTTCCCAGTCAGAACACCAGCAACAATAGCAAAGAAGTTTGTCTCCATCTTGTAATCGGACTTTGACTTTCGTGTTTTTATTGAGCATCATTATAGCTGTGACAGTTTCTTTGGGGAAACCATAGGCTAGAAGTATTTACTCCATTTTCCATCTTTGTATAGAGTCAAATGCTATGGAGAAATCTACAAATAACAGTGTCGCCTCAAGGTTTTAAACAAACTCCTTCTATGATTCAACAGATTGTCAGAATCAATGATGTGGATCGCTTTCTCGGAAAACCATTTTCTTTTCAAGAATATTCACAATTTCTGGTTTGGTGCGATTGAGCAGTAGAGCATTTTATTAATCTCTTTATTTGGTTCTGGTTATATACAGCGTTGCAGTATCAAAGTAGTAAGTCATCTAATTTCCTCGTCTTCGATACTTCTGGTGGTATTTCGCCAAGACTGGCAGCTTTCCTTTTTTAAATTTTTGTTAGTACTACGTCTAATTCTTCTTGAGTTAGATGTCCTAATTTGATGTCTACTTGGTTATTGATAATATTCGTGATGGGTTTATCTGTAACTTTAGGGGACTTTCCAAGTAGATTCTTGAAAGGTTCTTTCCACATGTGAATCCATTGTTATTGGCTGGCAGCTTTTTGTTTAGCTCTCGAGGTGCTCTTTTTATTATTCACTTCTTTTATTGCCTGCCACCCTATTCGAGATTGTCTATCTTCTCCTGAATTTCTAATTTCATTGATCTAACCTTGAATGTATTCAAATTTTTCTTTTTGGTACGCGTTAAATAGTTCTCTTTATGCCTTCTTAAGTTTCTGAGCGTTGGCATTAGTTGGGTTCCTTTTATTACATAGGAATGCTCTTTTAAAGTTGTCTCGTTTTTTCCTAATTGCTAATTTCTCCCATGGAACTCTATGTTTGGCTCTTATTTTGGTTGGTATGCATTCTGCAGCTTTCCATGTAGGCATTGACGAAGTTCTCACATTCGTTATTCGGAGTGTTTCGTATATCTCCAGAAGGGTATCAAATATCGTAGCCATCTAGTAAAATTATGCGAATTCCTCTACGAAGAAAAAATTGACATTCATTAACTGGCTTTTGCGATATTAGTCACAACCAACGTCCATGAGACGCATTTAGCGTTATGATTATCATCGGAGGAAATGAAATCAGCAACCAGAGTTCAAATCCTGGACAAGCAGTTTGCATTTCACTTCGTGCAATTGTTCTTGAGAGAGTCACGAATTCATTGATCTCTCTCTAAGAATATCTATTTGCGTAGACTTTTTTTTTTAGCCTTGGTTTGGTAACCGGCCTAGGAAAAGAACGTATCAGAATTCAAACCAACTCTATGTGTTTACCAAACCCCTTCTCCATGGAAAGAATGTAACACATGGTCTTTTGTGAAACGGCGTACGGCTGGTTTGAATTCAGAGTTTTCCTTCTCGTAGACTTGTTGCTTGACCAAGGCCAAAGAACCCAAAGCTAATGAAGAGATGGATTTTTTCCAAGTGAAACGCAAATAATCTCGTCCAGCATTCGAACTCGAGTCACCAGCTTTACTCTACTTAAAAATTGTCCTTGTGTCACATTGTCTTTGGGGGAGGGGTTGGGATAAATATACACAAGCAACGTTCAGCACGATTATCGACAAGTGAAACGACGAATACTCCATCCACGCAAATCGGTCCGATGAAAGAAAGACTTCGAGGACAACTATTTTTTAACAATAGTGCAATCATTGCTGCTATAAAAAAAAAAGAAAAAAAAAGAAAAGTTAGTCACTATCCGCTTGTACAATTTTTACTTGGTTTATTCGCAGAATCTTGTTGGTTACTTTCAATAATTCATTTTATAGCTGAAAATATGCTTTAACCGTTATCATCATCATCATAACCGAATCTCTCTCTCTTTCTCTTTCCCTCGATCTTTCTCTTTCTCTCTCTCTCTCTCTCTCTATCTTTCTCTTTCTCTCTCTCTCTCTCTCTCTCTCTTTCTCTCTCTCTCTCGATCTTTCTCTTTCTCTCTCTCTCTCTCTCTCTCTCTCTCCATTTATCCCTATCGGCCAACAAATCAGGCAATCCTCTAGACAGCTTCCAGTGTCCGTACAGAGCCGGTGAATATAAGTTTTTGCTAACACAGAGTGTGTCAATTTGTAGCTGTCCATAAGAGAACATCGCTAATGAGTTAGTCACCGTTAGTATCCAACATGTCTCATCTTAGATGTTTACTGAGATAGGAGGTAAGTGACCGTACAGCTGCTGTTTTGTGGGGTTTTGCTTCAAGGATCTGTTGAAAACAGTACGCAACACCCCTGTGTCGTTCCCATCTAGCTTTTTCTCAGGTCGTTTCGTTAGAGTCCAACTGGTGCGAGCATACTGTAGTGATCTCTCGATGTTCTCATTGAGCAGTGAATACGATTGGCCTTTGTATGCCTCAGTAGCAAAAGACAGGAGATTTGCTACAGTCACTAATTTGAAAGGTCTGAATTTTATTTGGATGCAGCAATTCAAAATGACCTTTTTAAATACAACGCTAATCGATTTCTTTTATTTCTTTTAGTTTTTAAAACAGTTCTCTCGTAACTGATCATTTGAGACATAACGCATGTAAACATCTACGCTCATATAAGCACACACACACACACACACACACATGCATTTTCTCTCATAATACTTAAATACACACACACACACACACTCCCTCCCCTCTCTCTCCCTCTCTTTCTTCGCACTGATTCTCTTTCTTACGCAACTCAGTCATACAAATGGTTAATCCTTCTCCCAAGCACATACACACACATACACCCACACATACATACATACACACACATACACACACCCCTTTTTGCACATACACAAAACATATACGCATACTTGAACTATATCTTACATACACTTAAAAACCCTCTCCTTCACACCGCATACTCACTCACGTCTTTCTCACATATACCCTGCATCTCTCTCAATGGTACATCCTCCCCCTTTCTCTCTCTCTCTCTCTCTCTCTCTCTCAGTCTCTCTCACACACACATACACACGTATATACACACAACTAATATTCTCACTCTCTCTCTCTCTCTTCTTTTATACGCATTTCCACTCTCTCTTAATCATACAAACAGTTCAACCTTCTCTCAAACACACATACCATCATAAATGCATACTTTCAAACTCCAACAGACATACACAAACATCAACTTTGACTTTCACATACTCAGAAACACACCTTCTTTCTCTCTCTCTCTCTCTCTCTATATATATATATATATATATATATATATATATGTTTTCATCCACAGACTGTTTCGTTGTATCACAACTCTTCAGTGAGGCTAGACACGTAGGACGCTCGAAGCTGGGATCGAAACCCACCCAACTTTACGTTAGACTTAGTATCATACTGCTCAACCCACAAGCGAACCACGTCAGCTAGGGAATTATAAGTTGCTTTCGTTTTATTACACACACACTCTTCTTTCATAAGCCCAGCACTTTTACCTCAATCATACCCGCTGTTCATCTCTTTCTCAAACACATATAGTATCTCTCTCTGTCTGTCTCTTTCTCTCTCTTTCTCTTCATTCGTACACGCACTTCCCCTCTCTCTTAATAATATACACACCCCATCTCTTTCACATACACGCGCGCATATACGTGCGCATACACATTCTTTCGCCCCTGCTTTTACACATACACAAGCATACACATACTCTCAGACACACACAAATACGTACATACACATACACACACGAAAACTCTTTCTTACGGGCACATAAAAATATGATCATACGAACTCTCCTTCACTCACATATGCACACTCTTCTTTCGCATATGTACTTCCCCCCCTCTCTCTCTCTCTCTCTTTCAATGGTACTCTACCCCACCTCTCTCAGTCGCATACACACATACACACACACACACATGAAATCTCTCTTCCTCTCTCTCTCCCTTTCTCGCTCTCCCTTTCTCTCTCTCTCTCCCCCTCTCTCCTCTCAAAAACACCCTCATATGCATACTTACCTTCTACTCTATTACACGCACTCCCCTTTCTCTCTGTCTTTCTCCCTCTCAATCGCACACACACATATACATACACATGGCTGTTCCTTTGGCGACACGAGTTCAAATCCTCGACGAGACTGATTAGCAGTAATAACCTTGGGAATTTTATGAATCCAATTATTCTTCCTTTAGCTATGGGCAAATAGTTGGGCAGACAGGTTCTTGAACCTCAGTTAGGCAACCAGTCTAGGAGAAGGAAAACTCTGAATTCGGACCTGTTAAACTCTGCTCAAAAATTGACCTTGTGTCACATCTTGTCAGAGAGGAGAAGATGGCAAATATATACACATACACACATACAAATATGCTCAGACCCACTATTGATATCGGTATCCTGCGACTGTTATCAATCAAATAGCAATATCCTCTGGGACTCAAAGTACTTGCTTCCGGTTGATCCCCAAAGATAAGCAGCGACGGACCTTTTCACTGCTTAAATGGATCACAACTTAGCAATAACAGATATTGTACGGTTTCTATGACCAATGAAGCAGATTAAGCAAAACTTTAAAATGCCAAAAATTTTTATTTGGTGAAACAGATGAAACTTCACTGAACATTAACTTAGATATGTTAGACTTTCTAGCGCCAAATACGATTGTCAAAACATGAAATTATATCCACGAAGTTTTATCTTATTTTATTTATTTTATATCCACGAAGTGTTATCTTATCTTATTTTATGCCTGTAGAGAAAAAGATATTTACGCTGAGAAATACCAAGAAAAAAATATACAATGACAAAAAAAAGGACAAATATTGTTCTTTCTTAAACTACTTCTAAGAAACTATCATAATCAAAAGAAATAACTCGAATGGATCTAAATAAATTGCTATATTGGAAAGATATTTAAAAATGAGAATTGAATATAGAAAAAGTGTATTATACTATAAATAAGATTAAAAAATATTAAAGTTGAATGTAAATTAAACAACAGGGAAATCCGAAAAGTAAATGAGGAATGTGATTAAAGGATTCACTTTGATAGTACATTTAAAGCTAGCAACCATATTTTGTTAGTTGTATCGAAGGTAAATGGAATGATTGGCCAAACGGTAATAGATTTTCTTTTAAGGGTAGCAAATGTTGTTTTAAAAGTATATAAAACCCTATAAGATCTCATAAAATATTCTACTCTGACCAAAGCTCTAGTGTCGACCCTTAGAAATTAGATTGTAATATTGAAATTGGAGGGCGAACAAAGAAGAGTGACAAAACTTATTTTTTTTAAAAAAGGAAAATATTACAGTTATTGGGAAATACTGGAGAAATTAGGATTAACTACTTTACTAGAAAGAAGAATGAGAGGTGATCTAATAGAGACTTACAAAATAATTAAAGGAATTTCTAATTATGGTAGACATTTTTTAATATAGAATTGGAAATTTACTGTCTAGACAGATTTCAAAAACTAAGTCTACGAACCAATTGGATTTTTTTACTAATAGAGTGTTATATTTTGGAACAAATCAACAAATCAGATCGAAAACAGCAAGTGTAAAAAAAAGCTTTATTAAATTGGATGATTTCAGAAAAAAAATGGTGCGAAAAAGAATTTCAGAGGTTGCGCATGAAATACTTAAGAGAATTTGATCTTTATAAAAATATTGTATTAATAGTGTATATGTTTTGTGCAAAGAAGATTTTACGAGAATCATTAAATAAGTCTCCAGACTTTTTTCGTATGGGCACTTTTTTTTATAGTACACACATGAAACTCTAGTCCCCTTCGAAATAATCTACTCCGGCTCCAATGCACTTGTTGTACCGTTCCAACAACTTCTGGAAGGCCCCAAGGAAGTCCTCTTGTATGAGCATGTCAATGACCTTCGTCACAGCCTCTTTCATCTCCTCAATGTTTCATAACGACAGCCTCTGAGCTTAGGGAATAACCAAAAGTCACAGGGAGCAAGGTCTGAACTATAGAGAGTCTAAGGAACTGTGTTGATGCCCATCTTGGTCAAATAGTCTGTGACAAGGATGGAGTTGTGGACTGGTGCATTGTCCTGGTGGGAATGCCACTGACCCGATTTAAAGAGTGCTGGCCTCTTCCGACGGAATCTCTTCCTGAACTCCCTTAAAACCTCAACATCGTAACCCTAACTATAACCCTAACCCTTTTGCCAATCAACTGTTTTGTATTGACTTCCTTACTCCTTCCACACCTCTCATCATCCCTTAGAGACTCCCTGGCTTCCATGAATCTGTTATGCCACTCAAAAGCTGATGCTCGATTCATGCAAGATGCTCGAAAAGCAGTCTGAAGCATTCCATACGTTTCTGTGGCATTTTTTCCAAGTTTAAAACAGAATTTTATTTCATATAGATCTTCTAAAGTGTCCTCACGTCCAGATTGCATTTTTGGAATTCATCATCTGTGACAATCAGGTTTTAGTAGAGTGTATGTCATTTGAACCTGAAATCATAGAAATTAGTCATTCATCTCATAAGATGTATAGCAATAAGATACTGAATTTTCAAGAGTCTACGACAGTTTAAAATGCCCATACAAAAAAGTCTAGAAACTTATTGAATGCACCACGTAGATTTGGTTCTATGGCATATCAACCACTGTAGGTTGTTTAAAACTAAAACCTGTTCGCACATATATATCAAAGATATATGATCTTGTAAACACATTTTGTAGATAACCTTCTTAAACGGGCCCGAGCTCTTTTTTGCACACAGTTAAATGGTTTCAAGTATTGCTATATAACAGTTACAATCTAACATCAGTCATTTGTTTGTACACAGAGTTTGTTCTATTTGACCCATTGATAGGATAATATCAGGTGCTACCACTCCGGGTCTAAATGGACCTGGGAGCAATGGCAATAAAGGGGTACTCAACATTCCCCAAATCTCCAAGGCCTCGCCATCAGGTGGTTTAATGTCATATCCAAAGTCTTTTTAAGGTTGATTTTAGAAGATAGTAAAAAAACGGAGACTCCGAAAAATAAAAAGTTTCCTTTTTTATCTTCCTTCCAAACCTGAGTAAATAGTTTTCTTTTTAAGAATTACGCTTATCTTTATTGAACAAGTTTTTTCTCTGGTTGTGTGGCAGTTCGTGGTGTTCTCAGGTGGTTACCCATCAGAGTAATGAACAGATTCAAACCCAGCTTAACTTAGGTGATCACACGGGAGACGATGTTGTGAGCGTGGCTTGACGCAAGTCTATATGCTTCTTTGCTCTTTCTTATTTAACACAAAACACACGTAAATATGAAATAATACAAACGTTAACATTAAAATTTTGTGCAAAACTATAAGAGGCAAGTCCCAGTGGTGTAGTGGCTAACGTGCTAGACTGTGACTTCGTAGTTAGCGATTTCAAACTTCAGTTGTTCTATCACGTTCCCTTTCGGACTAATACCCTTGGCGAAAGTATGACCCCCCCATCCTTATCACCCCTCAGTTATGGGTTAGTATCGTCACTGTTCTTCTGCAAGGATGGTTTTGGCATTAAATAACTCGCAAAGGTTGATATGCCATTAAACAAAGAAACCATATACATGGAAATTAACTAAACCGCAAGAATAGAATAATCAATCACACTGTTATATAATAGCCGAGGGATTTCGGTTCATGCCTTTGAGTTTAGTTAGGCTGAGAACCTTTCGGCTCAGCACATGGGTTAGTTAGGTGCAACATTGAGGGAGGTGTTAACGCGGGCGCGCGCGGGTGGATGGAGGTGTCACTCAGTTGTCATAATAGTCCGAGACGAAACGCGGTGACAGGGTGCAGGTGACGTCACGCACCGGAAGCGCGCAGAGGTTTGTGGAGGATTGAAGAAAGTAAGAGTTGAGAATTAGACGCCAAACGAGAAGGATCGACTTTTGGAGCTCGCAGGCGCGAAGCGAACTTGTGCCCTATGGCGGGGGGGGGGGGGGGGGGCGCACGAGATGGGGTCCAAATGAATAAGACAGCATAGATTGAATAACACAGCATAAGATTGTGTCTCTCCTCCTTACGTCGAAACCTTTAACTCAAAGTTAATAAAAAGGTTTCCTACCTGAACAAGAAGTCGTTACGTGTTTTCGAATTTCGAGATTCCTATGTTCTTTATATATTCTATCGTTATGAACATTATATGTCTATTTCCCAAATAGCCGTATATTGCTATGTAACAACACTACTTTTAAGCCAGACACCATTTGGTCAGATTACTTCTCAATTCAACCTCTGCTGCCACAGCATCTTCATTTCTCTCAAGTATTATAAAACACGACAATGGCATTATTTTCAAAGCAACCTTCTTGCTCATTGCTGGCTAAGAGAAACACATTATTAATGGCTGTAACTATATGGAAAAAATTAGCGACTTGTAATTGAAAGCGTTTTCTATTCATCGGTGTTTTTCCTGTATTTGTTGAAGTTTCAATGGAAACAAATAGGAGGCAAGATTTTCGGAGCAACCCTTTGCAGTTTCATTCTAACGCACATCAGTGTAGTGTGTTCAAAAATGAACAGTCCATATATATTTCTAAAAAATTCTAAATAGCCTCCTCGGCTTATAACTCACTTATTACAGCGGTTTTTCCATTTCTCAAAGCAATTCTGTGGTGTAATGGTTATCGTCGTAGGAAATGGACACGGCGACACGAGTTCAAATCCTGGACGAGATTGATTGCATTTCACATAGCACTAATACTCTTGGGAAAGGTATGAATCCAATTATTCTCCTTCCAGCTATGGGTCAATAGTAGGGCAGACTATGTTCTTCAGCCTTGGTGAGGCAACTAGTCTAGGAGAAGGAAAACTGTGAATTCAAACCTGTTAAACTCCGCTTAAAATTTGATCTTGTGTTATATCCCACCCGAGCGTAGGGGTTAGTAAATAAGGATATATATATATATATATATATATATATATATATATATATATATATGTGTGTGTGTGTGTGTGTGTGTATTTTGGGGCAGCATGACTTCATTAATCCATATTTCATTGAACAATATAGAAATGTTTTGTCTACATATTTTTCTATAAATCCTTTCCAGTTGACGAATTGATTTTACGGTGTTCGACGAGAATTGGTTGATGAAACTCCAAAAACTAATTGTTACCCAAGTACTTTCTGACCGATCTTGGGCCATCATCAGAGGTTAGTATATTGCAAAAGTAATATGAACTTTGCATGTACATTACTTCTTTGTTAGTGTTTATCATTATACTGGTGTGTTGTAGCGTTTTATTCGTTGATTAGAATCAATTTCGAATCCAGTACTAATGTACTTAAATATCTTTAGCTACTGCTGCTACTTATAGAAACGAATAAAACGCTACAACAACACTCCATTATAAATAATAAACACAAAGTTATAATGTACGTAACATCGCTTTTGCAATATACATGTTATGTTTTGACCTTTTGACCCGGCCAAAAATGCCATTCAAGGTGATGCACCGGAAGGAAGTGACACATTCTAATGGCAGTTATGAGAGGAAATCGCATGGGCGGAAATTGGCTGATGAAATGGGACGAGCTAAAAAAAAAAATTCCCATGGTACACTACAGAGTGGTGCACCGGAAGAGAGTGACCTCTGAACTGCATGACAGTTATTTCCGGTTGATGACGATTAAACATTCGATTTCAAAGATCGAGTGGGCGTCGAACGATTATATAACTCAGTTGAGTTCGACGAGCCAGGAGAATTGAGTTCCGGTTCCAGTTGAGTTCGACGCCCAGGGGACCAGTTGAGTTCCGGCCAGAGAGTTCAAGTTCCAGTGGAGACGAGATGTGGTAGGGAAAGCCACACCAAGCCAAAGGGGCCTGTTGCCCTGATGAGCTGAGGTCCGGAGAAGATGCTGATAAGATGCAATAAAGAAAGCCATCACCCAGCAGAGTGAGTCCCTAGGCCTCCGGTTGAGCATCAAGAGAACAAGAAAGACACAACGTGACAGTCATAACAGTGGGGTCAAGATATTACAGTTTATGTTCGGTCTCCAGCACCCTCTCACAGTAAAACTCCACACAACCTTTTCGAACCCTTGCAATAAAGTGAGAGGTAAATATATTTTATAAAGAAGTCTTCCTGCGTCGTTTATCCTGCGTGCGTCTGTCTTTGTCACTGCGTCTTAATTATTGTGTCGTTGTGATGCTGTAGATGACGATATAACATACACACCCCAGCTGAAGAGCCGGACAGAAAGTACTAGGGTAACAATTAGTTATGGGAGTTTCATCAACCAATTCCCGTCGGATACTATAAAATCAATTCGGCAACTGAAAAGGTCATATACAACAATATGTAGACAAAACATGTCTATATGGTTCAATGAAATATATATATATATATACACACACAAATACAATGGCATACTTTCAAAACTATATATATATATATATAATTATGGTTTTAAAACTATGCCATCGTAGTTCTGTTAAAGTCCACTACCTCCTCAAATAGATGTATTTACCAACACCTCTGCTGGAGGGGGATGTGACTCAAGGCCAGTTTATAAGCGGAATTTAACTTATTTGAATTCTTAGTTTTCCTTCTTCCAGATTGGTTGCCTAACCAAGGCTGAAGAACCCAGCCTGCCTCTACTATTTACCCTTAGCTGGAGGGAAAATTATTGGATTCATAACCTTCCCAAAGAATCTAGTGCTATGTGAAATGTATTCAACCTCATCGAGGAAAACTTTGAATTCATTTTCAACGACGATGACCGTTACAGAACGAACACCTCCATATAACCCTTTTCGATGAATTTTCAACTTAGGATGTAAAAAGTATCACACAGAACAAAATTCTGTGAATTTGGTGGGTGATACACTTACACCTATCTATGTTTTGCTTAAAATATTCTGGTAAAAGATATCGATACTGCAAATCAATAAGTATCAATATTTGGCAACGACTTGACTCGACTTCGTTTAGATATTTTTAGATCTTCAGTTTGTATGTTGCTCAGCTGTGGATGTATCTATTAATCTTTTTTTAAATTTAAAAAATGTCCAATTTCAAATTTTAAAAAAAATGAAGTTTCATTTTTTTATATTTTTTATCACATATCGTAATTCCTGATATGAATAGCGCATGTGTATTTTAACGAGAAACAGATCATACGCACGATTCTCTTCTGAGCTCTAAGATATTTTTAACAATAATATTTTTATAGTCTCCTGAGAAGCATACCGTAGCTTGCATAGCCATTAAGGTAATACAAACATAAGAGAAACCAAGCAACAAACACATAGCCTCGAGCAAATCTCAAACGCAGACGCTCATTAACACCAGACGAGATACTTAAAGCAAAAAAAATAATGAAACTTTTTTTAATTATATTTTTTTATTCATAAAATCTTGTTCTAAAAGCATGTTATGCTTTTTGTTCCGTTGTTCAAACGAAGAGATTTTAAATTTTCTTACAGGAACCTTTAGGCAGCAGCAACAACAACAACAATAACAAAACATTCTGTCGGAAACCCTTTTAAAAATATGACTGTACTCGAATAATTCGGGTAAGCTGATTCCAAATATGTACTTAGAATTATTCTAACTCTCCAGATTTTTTTTAGATAAGTCTATATATATATATATATATATATATATATATATATATATATCAGCAGCATTAACTCGTGCTGAAAGCACAGAATTCCTTCAGACACACTCAAACTCTCTCTCTCTCTCTCTCTCTCTCTCTCTCTCTCTCTCTCTCATGCCATCCATTTCTACCGTCCATCGTTCCTGGTAGGTCCTCTAAACGGCATTTAGTCTCCACACAGAACTAATATCGGTAAGTTTTTTTACGGTCAACACGAGTTCGTCTTTAGTGGAAGTCCATAAGGGAACGCCACTTATGAATTTGTCCTTACTTTTGCATGTATTGTTCGTTTTACTTGGATAGTTTGTGAGATGGGTGGTAAGTAACCGCACAGCGGCCGATTTGTAGGCTATCGCTTCTTGGATTTGCTTTAAACAGCTCTTAGCATTCTTGTCTAGTTCCATTTAACTTTTCTTCATGTGTTTCATTATATATATATAAGTAAAAATCTTTTTCGTTGTAGGTCCAAAGAGAGAAAAATAAGTAAATATTTCAAAATGAATAGGTCCACTAAGAGATTTGTATTTTCTAAGAGTTATTTTTATCGTTCTTACATACGAGTATGTTTCTAGCTGTTGTTTTCGTCAAAGAACATGTATGGTACAAGGCCATATGAATGAGGCACCGAATGAGACTGAAACTCACTCGTGTAGGTTTGTTAGTCGAATGTTTTTTATCTGGTTTTGCATAGGTTTATATTGAGGTCACTGTTGTGTGTTGGATTTCTTTCTCCTTCTCCCTTTCTCTTTCTCAGAGTGTGTCTCCTAGTCTGTCTCTACCCCAATTTTTTCAACTTTAATACGTTATAAATTTTGTTATTGTTTTATTGAGGATTATTGTGTGTATGTGTGTGTGTGTGTGTGGTTTATATGTTATAGAGTTTATTGGTAGTGTTTTTTGTTTGGTTTTTTTTGTTGCTTTTTTGCTTTTTTAGTGGTTTTGAATTCCACTAACACTTACTTTTTCTTCAGTGTGAGTGTATTTGTTCCTTTGTAAATAAATGTATAATTTTCTTTTTTGTTGGTCCAACTATAGAAAAATAAATATTATAAAAGGAAAAAATCCGCAAGTTAATTTGGTACTTTAAATTTTATTTCATATTACTATGCTCGACACAGGTTTCACCTTTTGTAGTCGGCTTCAAGAGGCTAATAATCGTTAGGGGAGTTTGGGGGCCTACACATATATATATAGCCTCCTGAAGACGACTATAAAGTCCTAAATACTTGTAGAGCATAGTTATATACAATAAAATCTGAATTACCAAATTAATTTTCGGACCCATTTATTTAAACATACACACACACACACACACACACACACACACACACACACACACACACATATATATATATATATATATATATATATATATATATATGTGAGTGTGTGCGTGTGTGTGTGTGTGTGAATGTATGTATGTATCTATGTAGTTGGCCAGCAGTCTTTCATTTGAGCATGTTTGATTAAACAATAAAGACACATTTTGTCTATATAATTTTATTAGATCCTTTCAAGTTTCCTGATAAGTGTCTGGGTTTCAGGTTGGAATTAGTGGATGATGATGGCCTATGAAAGGTCCGAGAGGGCTCGGGACAATTTTGATAATTCATCCACCAATTCCAACCTGAAACCAAGACATTTATCAGGATACTTGAAAAGATCTTAATAAAATTATATGGACAAAATGTGTCTTTATCATTTAATCAAACATGTTTATATATATATATATATATATATATATATATATATATATATATATATATATATATACGGGGAGCATACGATAAGTTTCCAGACTTTTTTCGTATGGGCATTCAAAATTGTCGTAGACTCTTGAAAATTCGGTATGTTATTGCTATATATTATATGAAATGACTGACCAATTTTTATGATTTCAGATTCAAATCAACAGCTACAGCAGCAAGTGGAATACACCCTACTAAAGCCTGATTGTCACAGATGGTGAATTCGAAAAATGCAATCTGGACGTGAGGACAATTTAGAAGACCGATATGCAATAGAATTCTGTTTTAAACTTGGAAAAAATGCAACAGAAACAGACTGCTTTTGGAGCATCTTTCATGAATCAAGCATCAGTTTTTGTGTGGCATAAGAGATTCAAGGAAGGCAGGGAGTCTGTGAGGAATGATGAGAGGTGTGGGAGGAGTAAGGAAATCAATACAACAGAGTTGATTGGCCAAAGGGTTAGGGTTAGTGTTACTATGTTGAGATTTTAAGGGAGTTCCGGAAGAGATTCCGAGGGAAGATGCCAGCTCTCTTCAAATCGGGTCTCTGCCATTTCCACCAGGACAATGCACCAGTCCACAACTCCATCCTTGTCACAGTCTATTTGACCAAGATGGGCATCAAGACACTTCCTCACCATCCCTATAGTCGAGACCTTGCTCCCTGCGACTTTTGCTTATTCCCTAAGCTCAAGGGAGGCTGTCGTTATGAGACAATTGAGGAGATGAGAGAGGCTGTGTCGAAGGTCCTTGACATGCTCACACAAGAGGACTTCCATGGGGCCTATCAAAAGTTGTTGGAACGGTACAGCAAGTGCATTAGAGCCAGGGGAGAGTACTTCGAAGGGGACGAGAGTTTCATGTGTGTACTATCAATAAAAGTACCCATACGAAAAAATCTGGAAACTTATTTAATAATCCTCGTATTTATCTATATATAATGATTTTCTTTATATATCAATAACTGTAGTAGTAATTTACTGAACCTTTTACTCAGATGTGGCTCAAGGACATATGAATGGGGCACCCAATGAGACTCGAACCTACTTGTGAATGTTTGCTAGTCTAGCATGCTAACCATAATACCACTTGAGACACCCTACTGACTGTAATACACATAGGATTTCAATATGTAATCATAATAAAATTGGTCTAACTTATTTCTATTTCATATTTCTGTATTCATATACTCCCAACCTGATAGAACCAGAGATATAGTATACACAGATAAAGACCATTACTATATGTATGTGTGTGCATGTGTATGTGGGGGGGGTTATGTCTATGTTTTCGTTTACATCAGTCGTCACAAAACAGTTCATTCTCAATGTGTGTACTATCAATAAAAGTGCCCATACCAAAAAAGTTTGGAAACTTATCGTATGCACCTCATATATATATATATATATATATATATATATATATATATATATATATATCTGATGATAGCATTTTTTCACTGCTCACATGAATGGACATTTATTGGGCAGCCGAAAAAGTGTGATTGTACAACAGTATTTTTGGTGTTATCCTGCTCTAACGGCCTGTATTAAATTGTTTTTTTGTTGTTTTTTTTTTAAATAACGTTTTTAAAACAAAAGTTATTCTTACAGACATTATATATATATATATATATATATATATATATATATATATATATATATATATATATATATATATATATATATATAGATAGATAAGCTCTTGCTAATAAAGGAAGGAATCGTAACTGCAGAATACGTCTGAAAGAAAAAAATGTATTTTGGAACAAGTTACTTAAAGAAACGAACTTCAAGGATTCATAATTATGTTTTCTTTTGGGTTTGTTTTTGTTTTGTTTTGTTTTTAGGTTTTAAGCTTGTTCAGCTATGATAGCATTGAGTAATCTTTTCATGCAAAAACTTTTCTTATTGACATTTCTTTTATATATATATATATATATATATATATATATATATATATATATATATATATATATTTCATTGTGAGTTGGAGACTAATTGAAAGTGACAAAGTATATTTAATAGCACTGGACCATAGGAAAATTGTCTTCTAACCAGACAAATAATGGAGTACACAACATCGATTACACGAATATCGATGTTGTACTCAGAATTGTACTCGCTCACCAGGTTTTTGCGATATATGCAGGACTATACATTAATAAGCTATTAGAGCACATATATGATATTAATATCACTGGGTCCAGCAGAATTATTCTTTGCGTTTGGAGCGTAAATAAAAAGCAAAATAGATCCTATTCAAAATGTATTTTTACAATTAAAAGACAACAAATATATTTGCCATTTTCTTCTGTTATTAGTATCACTGTAGTGATACTGGCAAATTAATCTGGCTAATTTGCATAAGTGTAAGAGAGAGCCTATATAAATCTCTCACTAAGAATAACTGAAGAAGCTTGATGAGCCACTAACAAGTGCTAACGATGGTGTTCCGATAAGATACCAATTGCCTCTCGGGGATTCCGATTTTGTCGATTCGTCGCTACAATGTTCTGCTGCGACTGCAAGAACTAAAAATCTAAAAGACAACAAGGAAAACGGAGAATAAAATGAAATTACAGATTTCTTTTTGGATGCGAGGCGGTGATGAAAGTCTCCACCATGGCGAATCCCACAAACCTGAAAGACCTGACTTTTGAAAAAATAAGTCAGATCATAAGAAGAAATATGAGACCCCAAAAAGGTTGGTCGTAGCAGAAAGAACGAAGTACATGTCGGTGAAACAAGAAATTGACGAACTAATCATAAAATATCTACACCGTCTGCGAAATGCGAGTAGATATTGCGAGTTTAAAAAACTTGGACAAGAAGAACAGACCACTGAAGAGGACATAATTCAATTAAGGTTAATTGAAGGTATGCACAATGCATCACGCCGATATAAAATAATGGAACAACTACAAATAGAAAACATGTCTTTAAATACCTGCATTGACTTTATACAGCAACAAAAATTAATACAGAAATACAACCATGATAAAAGTCAAACCAGCGGACAAACATTTGCTGATACTTACATGTTAAAAAAAGATTTTAAAATGTTCGTATTGTGGATATGAACATGAAATAAAAAGGGAAAATGCCCAGCATTTGGGAAGACTAGTACAAATTTTCAAGCAGTATGCAAATTCTGAAAGAAAAACGCTGAAAGAGTTGAAGAAAACGAAACCAATATGGAAGTCTTTTCAGTAAAAAAAAAACGAAAACAAGAATGTAGAAAAAACTGAACAAAAGAAAAAGACCTTATAGTAAAGGTTAAAATCAACCACTTCGATTTAGACATGCAAATGGATACCGGCAGTGAGGTTACTCTTACACCAAAATGTTTCTGGGAACGCACTGGAAAGCCAACTTTACTAAAGAGCAGTTTATAACACTGCCAATTTCATGGGTCGGTTATAATAAGACTTTAAGATACTTTGAAGGTTCATTGGAGTTAGAAAATAAATTTGAAGTAATACCAATAATTGTCACAATTTGTAAAAAGAACCACAGACTTCTTGGAAGCTATGTGCTTAACATAAATTATACTAAATTATTTAATGGAAAGAACCGGAAAGTTAAAAAAAACTTTAAAGCGATTTTAAAATTAAAAGAAAATGTTACCCCCTCTTATTATGAGGCACGAAAATTACCAGTACATTTGTTGTCATTAATAGTAGTAAAACTACGAGACTTAATAGAACAGAACCTTCTTGAACATGTTACTCCTACGGGTAGCAAGTGGGCATCACCCACTGTAGCTTTAAGAAAGTCAGATGGAGACATATGTATACGTTGAAATTATAAAATAGGCGTAAATCACAAAGTTTGCTTGAATTTATATTCTGTATCTACTGTTGAGGTTGCATTACATGCACTGACAGGAATGGGCATTTTTATAAAAAGAGACTTGAAAACGGCATACCACCAAATACCAATAGACCTAAAAGAAGTTTCGACGATAAATACACTAATAGGGTTACTAAAATGAAAAAGGATGCCATATGGAATAAAAGCAACAAGCGCCATATTTCAAAGAGTCATCGAACAGGTTTTAGGAGAAGATATAAAAGGTATGGCTTGTTACCAAGACGATATATGCATAGGAGCTACTAATGAAAATGAATTCAACGAAAGCTAAGATCATTTTGAATAGATTAAGAAACGCTGGAATGATAATAAATGAAAAAAATGCGTAAACAATTGTTGTAAAATATCATTTTTCGGTTATTTCATTTCAAAAGAAGGTATATCTCCAGACCAAGCCTTGATAGAAAAAATACTAAAAATAGCTATTCCAGCAAATAAAAAAGAACTTGAATCTTTTGGGAGATTGGTGAATTTTTACAGGCGATATGTACCAAAATATACGAACCTGACTGAACCCTTTGCAAATTTAAGAAAAACAATGTAGAATTTATATGGTCAGAGAAACAACAAAAAGCTTTTGATAGACTAAAAGTAATAACGGCAAAGAAACTAGTGAAAATTTTTAACCAAAAATGGACATTATATTTAACCACAGATGCAACCGAACATTCAATATCTGGAATATTATCACAAGACGGACATCCGATAATGTATTTATCAAAAAGACAAACAAGCACTGAATTTAATTATTCAAATATAGAGAAAGAGGCATTGGCCATTGTGTGGACAACCACAAGAGCCCGACAATTTTTAATTAGAAAAATTTCCTTTTGAGAAGTGATCATAGATCATTAGATTTTATATTCAATCCAAGAAAAGAATTACCCAAATTCACGACATCGAGAATACTAAGATGGGCAATAAGATTAATGGTATTTGACTTTTATATAGAATATATGAAAGAAAATTCAATTTTACACGTAGACGCAGTATCAAGATTGCGATTTTACAAGGAGTCAAAAGATAAAACAAGAAGATTTTGAAGATACATTTTTACATTGAATAGAGACTGATGTTTGTCCTTAAATAGAATGGCTGCGGAAACTAGACATGATCCAGTAGTAAGTAGGATAACATCGAGAATAAGAAAAAAAACATATTGGGAAATTGTTCCAGGACAGAAAGACAATATAAAGAAATAAGACATAAATTAACAATAGAACATGGAGTGATTTGTTATTGGGATCTGATCATTTTCCCTGAAACACAAAGAAAATTAGTGATAAAAAGGGTACATGATATACACTGTCGAGTAGCAGCCACACAAAAAAAGGATAAAATTAGAAGCCTGGTGGCCGGAATATTCACGAGATGTCGAAGAATATATAAAAAGAGGCAAAAATTTTAAAGAATTAAGAAAATTTACTCAGACTACATTCATGGCCCAGAGAAGTGGATCCATGGAGTCATACGGATCATGCATACATTACATGAGTGGGTCTCTTACTAATACTAGTTGACTCTTTTTCAGGTTGCCTGAAGTAATCCGTGTGCCCGTTAAGAAAAATTCTACGATAAAATATATTCCTAGCGTCATATTTTCCAGAAACGGCATACCAAAAACTCTGGTATCTGACAATGTACCAGAATTTTGTGATGAAGAACTTAGTTTATGGTTGGGAAAAAATAGGGTGTAAACCGTATAAGACACCGCCATTGCGGAAAGAATGGTGCAGTACGTAAAAACGAGACTAAAAGCATGTTCTCAGCAAAAAGAAAGGCTGCTTTTAAGCTCTCACACAATACCACACGCCAGAAAACTAGAAAGCACATCAGCTTCAACGGGAAGGCAAATTAGAACTCCGCTAACGATATCGTAGTCTATAAATGAAAAAAAAGATGTGGTAAAAAAGAAGTAAGAATCAAATCCAGAAAGGGCAGAGTTTATCATGCAAAAAGGCCACATTATAGCTATAATGAATAGAGAAAAGGGGAACATTGTATTAGCCCATGTAGATCAAATAAGGTCGTAGGGTGAACATAAAAAGCAAAATGAGGAAGAAATCTCAACAATTCCTTCCGTTGATGATTTATTGGAACAACCTTTATAGAATGAAACGTCAGAAGACGAAATATTGCATGATCAGGTGGGCAATAATGTGTTTGAAAACTAGTATGAAGATCGAAAAATGCAAGAAGAGGACTTTGATTACAGCTTAATGGGGTACAGATCGAGATCTCCCAGGGAAAGAAATACGGGAGAGAGACAAGGAGAGCAAAGTAATCCCGAAAATGATATAATCAGTAGAAGTAGTACAAGGCCTACTAGGGGCATAAAAACTATACATTTCAGGGAGAAGTAGTGATACTAGCAAATTAGTCTGTCAAATTTGCATAAGTGTAAGAAAGAGCCTATATGAACATCTCACTGAGAATGACTGGAAAAGCTTGATATGCGATTGTGCTTCGCACCGAGTTTAAGCAATAATCAGGCATCCGTTCTTGGACTCAGATTTGGTTCCATGTCCAGCAAGACTCATCAGGCCCACATTGAACCAAGTGGACTGATGACCAGCATAGTACAGCAGGGTTCGAGCCTCGGCTCGTGCCCGACCTTCCCCTCTCCTAATCGCCACAATAATCGACCTTCGGGTCAAGTCCTGTCTGGTGGGAGGCGGAGACAAATATCAGCTTGATTAGCGACTGCGCTTCGCGCCGAGGCTTCTGACTGTCAGGCCGAAAATGCCCCGGCTTCGGCTAGGCCACCTTCGGGTGGGCGAGCAGTATTATTGACACCTTTGGCACTTTTGGATTGCACTGGACCTCGTTGTCCAGTTTAAACTATAATCAGGCATCCTTGGTTGAATCTATGTTTGGGTCTATGTCCAGCTAGGCTCATCAGGCCCACATTGCATTAAGTGGGGCGATGTTTGTTTGGTGGTTGCTTGATTGCTTACTTGGTGAGTTTATATGTTCGTTGGTTGGTTCGTTGGTTGAATTATTGGGTTGGTTGGTTGGTTGGTTGGTTGTTTTATCGTTTTGTTTCTTTGCTGGTTGGGTGGTTGTGTTACTAGTTGGTTGGTTGGTTATCTAATTGGTTGTTTGGTTTAAAGGTTCGTGTGTTGGATTATTGGTTTATTTGTGGGTTGCTTGCTTAGTTGGTTGGTTAGTTGGGTTATTGGTTTGTTTGTTTGTTTGGAAGTTGTTTGGTCGGTTGTTTGGTTGGTTTTGTTATTGGTTTGTTTGTTGATCGGTTTGTGGGTTTATTGGTTTGTTCGTTGGGTTATTGATTGGTGGGTTAGTTTGGTGGATAATAGGTTGGTTCGCTGTTTGGCTGGGTTATTAGTTGGTCAGTTGGTTGGTTGGTTGGTTGTTTTATTGCTTAGATTATTGGTTAGATGGTTATGGGTTGGTTAGTTGATTAGGTTAATGGTTGGTAAGTTGGCTGGTTTGTTGGTTAGTTTTATGGCATGTTAATTATTGGCTTATTTTACGCGGACGTTAGTCTTTTTTAAGCAATATACTTTCAAATGTTCCAAAAACATTTATTTGACCCATAAATGGGGCCCTAACAGACACTATAGCTCTAAATCAACGTTGGCCTGGGAGTAATGCAAATAAAAGGAGTACTCCACAATATTCAGAGCTCCTGAGCAGGAACCTCACCACCAGATGTAGTTTATTGTCATACCTTGGACACCTTTTCGGGGGTGTCTTACCCCTCTGCAGGTAGAGGCAATTGACATATTAAGAGACACACCGACAAGAAAGTTTCAAATTTAATTTAATAACTACGTTTTACAGTCAAATACATTTTGCATCTATATTTTTTCGTGAAAATGCCTCTAATAATTAGGGAAGTCCAAGTAATGGTTAACATGCTAGACAACGACATTTTAGTGAGCGAGTTCAAACCCCAGTCGCGCTATTATGTTCACTTTCGACTAATAGCCTTGGGAAAGGTATGAACCCCCTTTCCTCTCCCAGTAATGGGTTATAGAGTTCCACTACCTTTTTGCAAGGATGGTTTTGGCATTAAATAACCCAGGAAAGTTCATATGTCCTTAAACAAAGAAACCAACCAACTATTTGATTATACTGTATGCATTATATTCTCATATTTACCCAACCCCTCTACTCGGGCAGGATATGACACAAGGTCAATTCTTAAGCGGAGTTTAACAGGTCTGAATTCAGAGTTTTCCTTCTCCTAGACTAGTTGCCTCACCAAGGCTGGAGAAAACAGTCTGCCCTACTATTTACCCATTGCTGGAGGGAGAGTAAATGGATTCATACCTTTCCCAAGGGTATTAGTGCGATGTGAAATATCATCAGTCTCGTCCAGGATTTGAACTCGTGACGCCGTGTCCATTTCCTACAACGATAACCATTACACCACGGGCACCTATATTGTATATATATTGACAATTTTGTGGGGTCGGGGATAAAAGGCAATAAAATTAAAAGTTAATATCTCTTATTAAAATAGTTTGGATGCAATTTTTTTTTTACTTTATTTGAAAAAAGTTTTATTCTGTATATCATACACATCATTATGCACATTATTTTTTTTATTGTAACTATACGAGCTATTTTAAGAAATAAAGTATGAACACATTTAACTGCATTTACAGATTCAGTGTGTTTAATATTGTCTCTTGCTGTTGAGTAAGTAATATTACTTAAGCGTGGAAAAAAAAGCAGTTTGCAGTTTATGAGAAGGTGATGAAAGGTTGTCTTTCCTCAGATGCCTCAAGAATTACGGATAATTCTCTTATTGATGAAGTAAGTGATGCCTTCTCTGCCTTCACTTCATCTCGCACCTATATTCCTGCATCTTTCATTCTTACAAGGGTTTGGTTGGGTTTCTTTGTTTAATGACGTATCAAACTTTATGGTTTATTAATGCTAAAACTATCTTTGTAGAAGGTATTAATTAACTTATTGTCGGAGGGGATAATAGGGTTCATGCCTTTCCCATGCGTAATAGTCTGAAAGTGAACGTAATAGAGCGACTGTAATTCGATCTCGCTTACTTCGATGTCACAGTTCAGCAGGTTAGCCACTACGCTATAGGGAAACCACTCATTATTACAATTATATAGCGGTATAAGAATACATGGACGAAGAATGACAATAACACTTGGTTATAAAAATATAATTCTCTCACTTTATTCTTGAAAGGCGTCAAAGCTTTTGTG
>CAUZXS010000940.1:52500-185000 GCA_963585895.1 Sepioteuthis lessoniana
TTAACTATCCCGCATGATATTTTCGTAAAGAGTTTTTTCAAATTGCTTATTTGGTAATATTTTTTCCACGCTTGATTAAATTTTACACATTGGAGCAATATATGTTTAACTGTTATTCTTTTTTTGCATGTAGAGCATATTGGGGATTCTGAGTCCTCTAATAAAGGATGATGGGTGATGTAGCTGTGCATATATATGTAAACCGTATAATTATGAATAAGTAAAGTTTAGATGACGATGAAAAATTACCGAATGAATATAAAAACACTTTATTTCTTATATCTTCTGAAATATTTGATTTGCTTCTCTCTTTCACTTGAGATAGTCTCCCGTTGTTTAAACCATTAGTAAGAACCCATTTATTTTGTGTTGGGCCGTTCTTGATGACTCGTTTCTATCTCAGATATAACCTGATGGATGAACCTCACACGATACTTATAGCTAAATTCACCGCGATCCATTGGAAGAAAATATTGATGGGAATATAAGAAGAGCTTTTTAAAAGATATTAGCCATCTCATTATGTAGTACGTTGTTGGCGAGTTTATTAAATCAGCTCCACACAGAACTAAACAACAGTTTAAGTAAAACGAATGAATTTCAGGCTGCTAGCTCAAGTGAATGAGGTCTTTCCATTAATTTACTTCCAGATATCTATTCCCTGACCTTGGGTCGATTGAAAAAGTTCATCACTTCTCTCTAAATCAAATTAAATTTTTCGGTACTGGAATTCCTAAGCATATTCTGGCGTTGCTTTTACGAAGCTCTGCATGAAGAGAAAATTCATAGGAAACGATGGAAAAGGCCGTTTATGGTTTTGCCAGTGGCATATTCTATACACTGGCCAAAACAATTGATAACTGAACAATTTTGGGCACACATCTAAAACCTCTCCGTGAGACTTAGAATACGCTAACTATATTCTCTGTAAAGGGGAAAGATCCTCACAAAAAAGTGATATCTTGGGTATGATACTAAATTTTATTTGATCGTGAGGCTCCACTTGAGAAGATCTGGGGACTGTGGGGTACGTCTTTATTGTCATGGCTCTCAGGTCAACTCTGACTCGAAGTGGTAGTATCTGTCAAGATCCCACTCATCGAATGAATAAGAACACATATAAATATGAAACAGTCTAGAAGAGAAAATATTCTGAATTCAAACCAGTTTTAATACGCTTAAAAATCAAATCAATTATTCCTATGTGATATATGTATTTTGTGTTCCATGTTGCCCGTGACGGAGTGGCTAGGTAAATACCAACACAGAACCACATGTTTTTTGAGGAGTCCTAACTCCTTAAACTTAGGATACAGTCAGTTTATTCTATGTTCCACCTTCAGGGTTAGATTGCTTTTAACGGTATGTCAACCTGTCTAAGGTTATTTCATGCCTAGAGTATCATTGTATGTTTATATTTACATTTTTGTGTAATTGTTTCTTCAGACATTTTCCCCACATTTATATCATATCAAGTATGCATGGGGGAATGTCCTGGTGGTGTAATGGTTAAAACGATGGACTGCGGAATCGTAGTAAGCGAGTTCGTACTCCAGTCGCGCTATTACGTTCACTTTCGGGCAAATACCCCTAGGAAAGGTATGAAACCCCTTAACCTCCCAACTATGGGTTAAATAGTACCGCTACTGTTCTTCTATGAGAATAGCTTTGGCATTAAATAACCTACAAAGGTTGATATTCCATTAAACGAATAAACCAAACCAATCAAGTGATCCTATCTAGTAATAATTTGTTCATAGTTGAAGTGTTTCAAGTATTCTTATTTGACACAAATAATTTTATTCTTTCAAGGCAAAAAAAGAGGCTCATTTGTGTGCACGCAGTTAAATGGTTTCTAGTATTGCTATCTAACACTAATAATTCTATTCAATATTATTTATTTGTCTATAGACAATTAAATAGTTTCAAGTATTGGTTGGTTGGTTGGGTTTATGGTATCTTAACATTTGTAGGTTATTTAAGGCCAAATCCATTTTTAAACAAATAATCAGTTCTATTTCAAACAATTCAGTTTACCATGAGTACATAGTTTAACTGTTAAAAACATTTCTAATTCAAGCTATTCAGTTTAGTCAAACAGTTCTAATTGAACAATTCAGTTTAGCATAAGTAAGCAGTTTAGTTCTATTTAACTCATAGATTGGACCCTATAAAGTGCTATACACAGAGTTAATACACACAGTTAATGTCAAAACAGTTTTATTTAAGATAATTCATTTTAGTATAAGTACACTGCTTATATGTCATAATAGTTCTATTTTAAACACTTCACTTTAGCATAAATATGCAGTTTAAATGCAAAAAACAGTAAGGTCAAGAAACCACGGTTTAGTTCTATTTAACCCATAGATAGGACCCCTATCTGGTGTTACCGCTCTGGGCCAGAGTGATTGGTAATGAAATGGTACACTGTATTCTCCAAAGCTCCAACATTACTGGAACCTCACCATCAGATTGTTTAGTGTCATATCCAGGACACTCGTTTGTGGTGGGGGTCTTACCCCTCCGCAGAGAAATAGTCGGTGTATTCTACAGCCCCAGCCAACTGGACAATTCAAGTATTGCTATTTGACATTGGTGATTCGATGTGTGAAGAATTCCTATGTAATACAAATAGTTTCCACACAGCTGAATGGTTTCAAATAACTAATGATGATAGTAAATGATTGAACAGTTCTAATTGATTTATTGATGCTGGCCCAAACAAGAACAACCACTCCAGGTCAGATTGGACTTGAGAGTAATGATAATGAAGTGATAATCAGATTCAGTTTTGTGTTATACCCAGGACAGCGTGTTTTGTGGTAGAGGATTAATTGCGTCTATTTAGCTCAAACCTTTCCAATGATAAATAAAACTGCGACATAGCTTTGCAGTAGTAATTCATGAGAGGTTGGTTGCTTGATAAGCTGTTCATGAAATCAAAGTCAATGATCGTTATCGAGTGGCGACGCAGCTATGTCCAACAGAAATGGAGGAGAGATGTCTGAATTGATAGATATTTAAATAATCGGATATGTATATTTTTCTAAATCCCGATGGGCTAGACCAATTCAGAGCACGGATTCGGAATCAGCATACACAAATTAGCCAAAAATACTTGCCTTTTTACTTCAATGGCAAAATCTTTGTTGATCTGTATAACTCATCAAATGTGACTCTTTGAGGAGGCAATCGATTATGATGGGTGGGAAATGGATCCGGGGATTTGAGTTCGAAAACTGGACGGGGCGATTTTCGTTTCAGTTCTAACAAATGCCCATGAAGAAGGCATGAATCCATATTTTCTTTCCCCGGCTATTAGCTTGAAACGAGAAACTAACGTAGGAGAAGAAAAGAATGACCTCCTCTTACAACCTGAACATGACGGAGGGGTTCGAGAAATATATGCATACAAATATAATAAGAATATATATATATATATATATATATATATATATACGCGGTTTGTTCTCGGAATGATAGGAAAATCTTTGAAAAATCATGATAAGAATTTTTCTGAAGTTTTTTCGTTAAATGTAAACTTAGCATGGTTTGATAAAAACTTATGGTAAACTCATGATTAACTTATGATAAACTCAGAGTGGTTTGGTAAACTCATGGTAAAACCAGCGTGGTTTGGTAAATTTATGGTAAACTCAGCATGTTTTGGTTAACTTTTGGTAAACCTAGCATGGTTTGGTAAACTCATAGTAAACTCAGCTTTGTTTGGTAAACTCAGCTTGGTTAGGTAAAGTTTTGGTAAACCTATCATGGTTTGGTAAACTCATAGTAAACTCAGCATTGTTTGGTAAACTCAGCATGGTTTGGTAAACTCATAGTAAACCCAGCGTGGTTTGGTAAACTCAGCATGTTTTGGTAAACCTTTGGTAAACCTAGCATGATTTGGTAAACTCATTTTAAACTCATGGTAAACTCAGCATAGTTTGGTAAACTCAGCATGGTTGGTAAACTCCTGGTAAACCTATGGTAAACTCAGCGTGTTTTGGTAAACTCAGCAGAGTTTGGAATTGTTTTAGACCATAAATTGATTCAATCCCCACAAAATATTTATTTTGATGCTATTCCAAATAGCAGCAAATAAAAAAAAATGCTTCAGGACAAAAGGGCTAAATATGGATTTCCCAGAACAAGCCGAAAAGACAGTTCATGGGATGGAAAAAGAATGATTTCCTTGTAAAGAAAATGGCACATGCATAGACCTTTTACTATTGATTTCCTTGAAAAAGGTGCAAATCGAAACACTAATTCCTACTGCTAAGTCCTCAGGCAAAATTCCCCTTATTCATTGAATTATACATATATATATATATATATATATATATATATGGTGCAATGGTTATCGTCGTAAGAAATGAGCACGGTGTACCGAGTTCAAGTCCCGGACGAGGTTGTTTGCGATTTCACATAGCACTAGTATCCTTGGAAAAGATATGAATCCAACTACTCTGTCTCTTACTATAGGAAAATAGAAAGGGAGACTGGGCTCTTTAACCTTGGAATGGCAGCCGGTCTATGAGAAGGAAAACTCTGAAATTCAAATTTGTTAAGCCCTGTTTAAAAAGACTTATCTTGTATCGCATCCTACTCTTGCGGAGGGATATATATATATATATATATATATATATATATATATATATATATATATCACAAAACAGCAAGTATACGGCCAACTATCTCCTATCTCTAAAACCATACAAATAAGACGAACAAGACATGCAGAACACTACTGGAGAATTTAGGACAAGTTCATAAGCGACGTACTACCCGTGAAAAAGGTAGGCATACAACTATTCTCCTTCTAGTTATGGGTAAATAATAGGGCAGAAGGGGCCCTTTAACCTTGTTATGGCCTAGGTTTGATCTGTTTTAGTTTCCTTTATTTAATGGCATATCAAACTTCGCAGCTTATTAACTGCCATTCTTGAGGAAAAACAACAGTGATATAATTTAATCCATAGTTGGAGTTGAAGGTGGTTAATATCTTTCCAATGTGTATCAGTCAGAAAGAGAATATAAGATCGAGATTTGATTTCGAACTCGTTTATTTCGAGGTTATAGTCGAGCTCTTTAACTATTACACTACGTGGAATCCCACACCGGTCATGGAAAAAGAAAAATCTAAAATCAGACCTGTTAAACATCGCTAAAAATTGACCTTGTGTCCCATCCTGCATGTACGAAGAGGTTGATTCAATACACACACACACACACATATATATATATATATTTATATGTAATAGTCTGGAAGCTTATTGAATGCACCAAGTATATATATATATATATATATATATATATACTTGGTGCATTCAATAAGTTTCCAGACTATTTTATACAGGCATTTAATATTGTCGTATACTCTTGAAAATTCAGTATGTTATTGCTATACATCTTATGAGATGACTGACCAATTTTTTTTATTTCAACTTCAAATGAACAGCTACAGCAGCAATTGGAATACACTCGACTAAAGCCTGATTGTAACAGCTGGTGAATTTCAAAAATGCAATCTGGACTTTAGAAGAACGATATGCAATAAAATTCTGCTTTAAACTTGGAAAAAATACCATGCAATGAAAGCTTGATCTACTGCTATGACCCAGAGACCAAGAGCCAGAGTTCCCATGCTGGCTCTCCCAGACCAAAGAAGGCCAGACAGAGCAAATCCACCCACAAAGTTTTGATGACCCCTTTTTTGACAACACTGGCATGATCTATATGCACTGGGTTCCCACTGGACAGACAGTCAACAAGGAATACTATGTTGAGGTTTTAAGGGAGTTCAGGAAGAGATTCCGTCCGAAGAGGCCAGTACCCTTCAAATCGGGTCAGTGGCATTTCCACCAGGACAATGCACCAGTCCACAACTCCATCCTTGTCACAGACTATTTGACCAAGATGAGCATCAAAACAGTTCCCCACCTTCTATATAGTCAAGACCTTGCTCCCTGTGACTTTTGCTTATTCCCCAAGCTCAAGGGAGGCTATCGTTATGAGAAAATTGAGGAGATAAAAGAGGCTGTGACGAAGGTCATTGATACACTCACACAAGAGGACTTCCATGGCGCCTTTCAGAAGTTGTTGGAACGGTACAACAAGTGCATTGGAGCCGGAGTAGATTACTTCGAAGGGGACTAGAGTTTCATGTGCGTACTATCAATAAAAGTGCCCATACAAAAAAAGTCTGGAAACTTATTTAATGATCCTCGTATATATATATATATATATATATATATTTCATTTCAATTATTTGATAATTTTCGCACACACACACAGATAATTCATTTGATTTGGGAAATATATTTTGCATATATACATATATACTTCTCTAACAATTAGGAAATCACTTTTACATATTTGTCGCTGCCTCCCACCAGACAGGACTCGACACAATGTCAATGACCCAAAGCCGATCATAAGGAAATCATTTTTGCATATATATAAATTTCTCTTCTACAGGGAAATAATATTTGCATAAACTGTTTCCTAGTTAAAGAAATATATATATATATATATATATATATAGTCCAAAAGAATATTTCTCTTCAACTTGGAAACAATTTTTGCCAATGCATATATCATATAACTTTGGTAACTTCCGAGCATTTCCCGAGAAAAAAAAAACTTTCTTGTTCTTGGGTGCTTAAAAATAACTTTTATCAGTGAAGGCAAGCAGCAGCAAACTTGATTTCTTTTATTGTCTATTCAAAACTGAAGCGAAATCTCGTTAAAAAAATTTTTCCCGTGAGTCATTTTCCAAAATGGAGAATGACTAAACAGCTGGTACTGTTAGAATAAGGAGTAAAATGTAACACGTGATCAGTTTTTACGTGGTTGGGGTGCAAAGAGTACAAACAATAGCAAAAATTTGCACGTCTCAATCGAATGTGTCAGACTTCATCGACCCGATTTTCATCGTATGATGGGGAGGTTTTGGAACAGGGTCGGAATCCCCAGTACCAGGTTAACCATGATTTTTTTTTAAATTCTGTTTATTTATTTAATTTGAGGGATGGGTGTTGCAATTTTGGTTTTGTTTTTGCCTTTTTTTTCCACGAGTCCCACCAGAAGACCTTGTATTACACCTTGCTCATACGGAGGAGTTGATTCAATACTTATATATGTGTGGAGGGTGTTGGTATGGCGGTTGTGGGTGTACTTGCTCCCAGACTTACGGCAGGTTTCTGTTTAAGCTGATACTGATACTATATTCTAATCAGAAGGCCAGGGAGCAATAATTTGACCGCTTATTAAAAAAATCTTTACCTTAAGGATAAAATTAAACACATGTCCAGTTCAACTTTAGAGGCTCAATTCAAATGCCAATGCGGGATCAAGCTCAATGTTGCTCTGTTTTGACAACCAGTTTCATGGAAGGGTCAGACTATACCGATACTTTCCTTTTCTGGCGAATAGGAAGTGCTGATCAGGAATTGAAATAACAAAGACCAAGCTTGATTCGCTTCTTCTCGAGTCCTTCCCGGAGACAAGTACAAGAGAAACAGTAACTAAACTCTGATCCCACAGATGAGTAGAGTTCTAATCCTTGGTACTGATACTTTGCGTCAAGACAGAAGAGCAGACAAGTTTTTAAACTAGTCTTCATAGAAGTTTATGGTAGATGAACAAAGGAACAAACAAACAAAAAGTTAAAATCTCTATTAATGTACTTTAATTTATTTTTTTATTCATGTAATCAAGGACACATGACACAATGGATTAAGGTGTTGGTTAGATCCGGTGACATAACCAAAGAGTGTGATGTGACACTATGAGTTGGATATATGCACATACATGTATACACACGTGTGTGTGTGTACCCGTAAATGTGTGCGTGTGTGTGTATATATATATATATATATACGCCCACGCACATGTGTAGGCACACACACACACACATATATATATGTGGCAAGATGAGTTAGATTCGGCCTGGGTATCAAATTTCAAATATTCGGAAAACCAATTAACAAGATTAAGGAAATCTAGATAAGAAAATGTTTATACATATGGCCACGGACGTGGGTAAGTGTTAAGTACTTGTCGGGTACTGGTCAAAAACTTAAAAGGGTCTGAATTTAATGTCCCTGTATCGGAGACGGCCAGTCTAGGAAATATTTTTATGTCCAGTTTTTTAAGAGAGAAATGCCCCAACCCCGTAAAAAGTTATGGGTTTATTCGTGGGTGTCCCTTGGCCGGAAATAATAATGAAACATTCTATATATATACAGGTGTGTTTTGGGTCCTAGCAGTTAGACTTAGTTTGGGTTCGAGGAAAGTTGATAAGGCCGGAACAAAGAAACAACGAACAGCGACATTACCAGCCGGACCCAGTTAGTTAAGGCAATCTTTTGCCAGTCGAAACTCAAACTAGAACTAATTATCCACAAAGTGTAACACGCTCCCCATCCTCGCCGTTCTAAACACGAAGTTGTTGTTGTCTTTTGTTTCTTTTCCCTGTGAACCTGCCTCTCGCTCGATCCAGCCACACATAAGTTCTCGACGTGGGGTTAATAACTTACGCAACAAATTGCAGTGGCGGACATTCTTACTGTGAATTCAATACCCGGTGAAGGCTGTGGAAAACTTTCAGAGGGGAAATTAACACGAGATAAATGATGACTGAGATCCATCAAACATGGCTTGTGGAACTAGAACGGTCTACCCGGCTAAGCGAAATAAAGGGTTAAGTTCGACATTCCAACCACCTGAAGAAGGCCGGAGCGTACAACGACCGAAACTTTGCGACAAAGATGAGGACAATACTCCGAAAAATGTAAATAATGTACATAATACCTCATCTCAGAAATATAGACAGATAATGTACTTTTGTGCGTGAATATGTTTGTATATGTGTAAGAGAAAGAAATAATTTCATCATTATATACCGTAATTATACGTGAATAACACGCAGTCATTTATAATATGCACACCTAGATTTGGACGACAAAATTCTGGAAAATAAAAATCCCCGTGTATAATACGCGCTGAATTTTTAGATTTCATAGCTGCTAAATTTAACAAAAAATTAGCATTTGTTCAAATTTTTACCGGTTCGTACTGACTATAAGTAAGGGTTTATATAGTGTCCATTGTGTCTTACAATACAACGTTTACACAATATTTGGAGATCATGGGCATCTTCACGCTAAAATGCAAGAATCTTGAAATGTAAATAAGTTCACATTGAGAGAAACAAAATTATAAACATACATATTCCGGTGGATATTTCTCTGTAATGACATAAAATACATTAGTTTTGACGATAGATATAACTTTTGTTCATCATTTTCCAAATACGATGGGGCATGTGGCCAGAAAAAGATAATTATGTAAATATCATGTATAATACACTCTTCTAATTTTTGGTCATCCTGTCCCAAATACGATGGGACATGTGGCCAGAAAAAGATAATTATGTAAATATCATGTATAATACGCTCTTCTAACTTTTGGTCATCCTGTCCCAAATACTATGGGACATGTGGCCAGAAAAAGATAATTATGTAAATATCATGTATAATACGCTCTTCTAACTTTTGGTCATCCTGTCCCAAATACGATGGGACATGTGGCCAGAAAAAGATAATTATGTAAATATCATGTATAATACGCTCTTCTAACTTTTGGTTATCCTGTCCCAAATACGATGGGGCATGTGGCCAGAAAAAGATAATTATGTAAATATCATGTATAATACACTCTTCTAATTTTTGGTCATCCTGTCCCAAATACGATGGGACATGTGGCCAGAAAAAGATAATTATGTAAATATCATGTATAATACGCTCTTCTAACTTTTGGTCATCCTGTCCCAAATACTATGGGACATGTGGCCAGAAAAAGATAATTATGTAAATATCATGTATAATACGCTCTTCTAACTTTTGGTCATCCTGTCCCAAATACGATGGGACATGTGGCCAGAAAAAGATAATTATGTAAATATCATGTATAATACACTCTTCTAATTTTTGGTCATCCTGTCCCAAATACGATGGGACATGTGGCCAGAAAAAGATAATTATGTAAATATCATGTATAATACGCTCTTCTAACTTTTGGTCATCCTGTCCCAAATACTATGGGACATGTGGCCAGAAAAAGATAATTATGTAAATATCATGTATAATACGCTCTTCTAACTTTTGGTCATCCTGTCCCAAATACGATGGGACATGTGGCCAGAAAAAGATAATTATGTAAATATCATGTATAATACACTCTTCTAATTTTTGGTCATCCTGTCCCAAATACGATGGGACATGTGGCCAGAAAAAGATAATTATGTAAATATCATGTATAATACGCTCTTCTAACTTTTGGTCATCCTGTCCCAAATACTATGGGACATGTGGCCAGAAAAAGATAATTATGTAAATATCATGTATAATACGCTCTTCTAACTTTTGGTCATCCTGTCCCAAATACGATGGGACATGTGGCCAGAAAAAGATAATTATGTAAATATCATGTATAATACGCTCTTCTAACTTTTGGTCATCCTGTCCCAAATACGATGGGGCATGTGGCCAGAAAAAGATAATTATGTAAATATCATGTATAATACCTTCTTCTAACTTTTGGTCATCCTGTCCCAAATACTATGGGACATATGGCCAGAAAAAGATAATTATGTAAATATCATGTATAATACGCTCTTCTAACTTTTGTTCATCCTGTCCCAAATACGATGGGACATGTGGCCAGAAAAAGATAATTATGTAAATATCGTGTATAATACGCTCTTCTAACTTTTGGTCATCCTGTCCCAAATACGATGGGACATGTGGCCAGAAAAAGATAATTATGTAAATATCATGTATAATACGCTCTTCTAACTTTTGGTCATCCTGTCCCAAATACGATGGGACATGTGGCCAGAAAAAGATAATTATGTAAATATCATGTATAATACGCTCTTCTAACTTTTGGTCATCCTGTCCCAAATACGATGGGACATGTGGCCAGAAAAAGATAATTATGTAAATATCATGTATAATACGCTCTTCTAACTTTTGGTCATCCTGTCCCAAATACGATGGGACATGTGGCCAGAAAAAGATAATTATGTAAATATCATGTATAATACGCTCTTCTAACTTTTGGTCATCCTGTCCCAAATACGATGGGGCATGTGGCCAGAAAAAGATAATTATGTAAATATCATGTATAATACGCTCTTCTAACTTTTGGTTATCCTGTCCCAAATACGATGGGATGTGGCCAGAAAAAGATAATTATGTAAATATCATGTATAATACGCTCTTCTAACTTTTGGTCATCCTGTCCCAAATACGATGGGACATGTGGCCAGAAAAAGATAATTATGTAAATATCATGTATAATACGCTCTTCTAACTTTTGGTCATCCTGTCCCAAATACGATGGGGCATGTGACCAGAAAAAGATAATTATGTAAATATCATGTATAATACCTTCTTCTAACTTTTGGTCATCCTGTCCCAAATACTATGGGACATGTGGCCAGAAAAAGATAATTATGTAAATATCATGTATAATACGCTCTTCTAACTTTTGGTCATCCTGTCCCAAATACGATGGGGCATGTGGCCAGAAAAAGATAATTATGTAAATATCATGTATAATACGCTCTTCTAACTTTTGGTCATCCTGTCCCAAATACGATGGGGCATGTGGCCAGAAAAAGATAATTATGTAAATATCATGTATAATACGCTCTTCTAACTTTTGGTCATCCTGTCCCAAATACGATGGGACATGTGGCCAGAAAAAGATAATTATGTAAATATCATGTATAATACGCTCTTCTAACTTTTGGTTATCCTGTCCCAAATACGATGGGGCATGTGGCCAGAAAAAGATAATTATGAAAATATCATGTATAATACGCTCTTCTAACTTTTGGTCATCCTGTCCCAAATACGATGGGGCATGTGGCCAGAAAAAGATAATTATGTAAATATCATGTATAATACGCTCTTCTAACTTTTGGTCATCCTGTCCCAAATACGATGGGGCATGTGGCCAGAAAAAGATAATTATGTAAATATCATGTATAATACCTTCTTCTAACTTTTGGTCATCCTGTCCCAAATACGATGGGGCATGTGGCCAGAAAAAGATAATTATGTAAATATCATGTATAATACGCTCTTCTAACTTTTGTTCATCCTGTCCCAAATACGATGGGACATGTGGCCAGAAAAAGATAATTATGTAAATATCATGTATAATACGCTCTTCTAACTTTTGGTCATCCTGTCCCAAATACGATGGGACATGTGGCCAGAAAAAGATAATTATGTAAATATCATGTATAATACGCTCTTCTAACTTTTGGTCATCCTGTCCCAAATACGATGGGACATGTGGCCAGAAAAAGATAATTATGTAAATATCATGTATAATACGCTCTTCTAACTTTTGGTCATCCTGTCCCAAATACGATGGGACATGTGGCCAGAAAAAGATAATTATGTAAATATCATGTATAATACGCTCTTCTAACTTTTGGTCATCCTGTCCCAAATACGATGGGACATGTGGCCAGAAAAAGATAATTATGTAAATATCATGTATAATACGCTCTTCTAACTTTTGGTCATCCTGTCCCAAATACGATGGGACATGTGGCCATAAAAAGATAATTATGTAAATATCATGTATAATACGCTCTTCTAACTTTTGGTTATCCTGTCCCAAATACGATGGGGCATGTGGCCAGAAAAAGATAATTATGAAAATATCATGTATAATACCCTCATCTAACTTTTGGTCATCCTGTCCGAAATACGATGGGACATGTGGCCAGAAAAAGATAATTATGTAAATATCATGTATAATACGCTCTTCTAACTTTTGGTTATCCTGTCCCAAATACGATGGGATGTGGCCAGAAAAAGATAATTATGTAAATATCATGTATAATACGCTCTTCTAACTTTTGGTCATCCTGTCCCAAATACGATGGGACATGTGGCCAGAAAAAGATAATTATGTAAATATCATGTATAATACGCTCTTCTAACTTTTGGTCATCCTGTCCCAAATACGATGGGGCATGTGGCCAGAAAAAGATAATTATGTAAATATCATGTATAATACCTTCTTCTAACTTTTGGTCATCCTGTCCCAAATACTATGGGACATGTGGCCAGAAAAAGATAATTATGTAAATATCATGTATAATACGCTCTTCTAACTTTTGTTCATCCTGTCCCAAATACGATGGGACATGTGGCCAGAAAAAGATAATTATGTAAATATCATGTATAATACGCTCTTCTAACTTTTGTTCATCCTGTCCCAAATACGATGGGACATGTGGCCAGAAAAAGATAATTATGTAAATATCATGTATAATACGCTCTTCTAACTTTTGGTCATCCTGTCCCAAATACTATGGGACATGTGGCCAGAAAAAGATAATTATGTAAATATCATGTATAATACGCTCTTCTAACTTTTGGTCATCCTGTCCTAAATACGATGGGACATGTGGCCAGAAAAAGATAATTATGTAAATATCATGTATAATACGCTCTTCTAACTTTTGGTCATCCTGTCCCAAATACGATGGGGCATGTGGCCAGAAAAAGATAATTATGTAAATATCATGTATAATACGCTCTTCTAACTTTTGGTCATCCTGTCCCAAATACGATGGGACATGTGGCCAGAAAAAGATAATTATGTAAATATCATGTATAATACGCTCTTCTAACTTTTGGTCATCCTGTCCCAAATACGATGGGACATGTGGCCAGAAAAAGATAATTATGTAAATATCATGTATAATACGCTCTTCTAACTTTTGGTCATCCTGTCCCAAATACGATGGGACATGTGGCCAGAAAAAGATAATTATGTAAATATCATGTATAATACGCTCTTTTAACTTTTGGTCATCCTGTCCCAAATACGATGGGACATGTGGCCAGAAAAAGATAATTATGTAAATATCATGTATAATACGCTCTTCTAACTTTTGGTCATCCTGTCCCAAATACGATGGGGCATGTGGCCAGAAAAAGATAATTATGTAAATATCATGTATAATACGCTCTTCTAACTTTTGGTCATCCTGTCCCAAATACGATGGGACATGTGGCCAGAAAAAGATAATTATGTAAATATCATGTATAATACGCTCTTCTAACTTTTGGTTATCCTGTCCCAAATACGATGGGGCATGTGGCCAGAAAAAGATAATTATGAAAATATCATGTATAATACCCTCATCTAACTTTTGGTCATCCTGTCCGAAATACGATGGGACATGTGGCCAGAAAAAGATAATTATGTAAATATCATGTATAATACGCTCTTCTAACTTTTGGTTATCCTGTCCCAAATACGATGGGATGTGGCCAGAAAAAGATAATTATGTAAATATCATGTATAATACGCTCTTCTAACTTTTGGTCATCCTGTCCCAAATACGATGGGACATGTGGCCAGAAAAAGATAATTATGTAAATATCATGTATAATACGCTCTTCTAACTTTTGGTCATCCTGTCCCAAATACGATGGGGCATGTGGCCAGAAAAAGATAATTATGTAAATATCATGTATAATACCTTCTTCTAACTTTTGGTCATCCTGTCCCAAATACTATGGGACATGTGGCCAGAAAAAGATAATTATGTAAATATCATGTATAATACGCTCTTCTAACTTTTGTTCATCCTGTCCCAAATACGATGGGACATGTGGCCAGAAAAAGATAATTATGTAAATATCATGTATAATACGCTCTTCTAACTTTTGTTCATCCTGTCCCAAATACGATGGGACATGTGGCCAGAAAAAGATAATTATGTAAATATCATGTATAATACGCTCTTCTAACTTTTGGTCATCCTGTCCCAAATACTATGGGACATGTGGCCAGAAAAAGATAATTATGTAAATATCATGTATAATACGCTCTTCTAACTTTTGGTCATCCTGTCCCAAATACGATGGGACATGTGGCCAGAAAAAGATAATTATGTAAATATCATGTATAATACGCTCTTCTAACTTTTGGTCATCCTGTCCCAAATACGATGGGGCATGTGGCCAGAAAAAGATAATTATGTAAATATCATGTATAATACGCTCTTCTAACTTTTGGTCATCCTGTCCCAAATACGATGGGGCATGTGGCCAGAAAAAGATAATTATGTAAATATCATGTATAATACGCTCTTCTAACTTTTGGTCATCCTGTCCCAAATACGATGGGACATGTGGCCAGAAAAAGATAATTATGTAAATATCATGTATAATACGCTCTTCTAACTTTTGGTTATCCTGTCCCAAATACGATGGGGCATGTGGCCAGAAAAAGATAATTATGAAAATATCATGTATAATACCCTCATCTAACTTTTGGTCATCCTGTCCGAAATACGATGGGACATGTGGCCAGAAAAAGATAATTATGTAAATATCATGTATAATACGCTCTTCTAACTTTTGGTTATCCTGTCCCAAATACGATGGGATGTGGCCAGAAAAAGATAATTATGTAAATATCATGTATAATACGCTCTTCTAACTTTTGGTCATCCTGTCCCAAATACGATGGGGCATGTGGCCAGAAAAAGATAATTATGTAAATATCATGTATAATACGCTCTTCTAACTTTTGGTCATCCTGTCCCAAATACGATGGGACATGTGGCCAGAAAAAGATAATTATGTAAATATCATGTATAATACGCTCTTCTAACTTTTGGTCATCCTGTCCCAAATACCATGGGGCATGTGGCCAGAAAAAGATAATTATGTAAATATCATGTATAATACGCTCTTCTAACTTTTGGTCATCCTGTCCCAAATACGATGGGACATGTGGCCAGAAAAAGATAATTATGTAAATATCATGTATAATACGCTCTTCTAACTTTTGGTCATCCTGTCCCAAATACCATGGGGCATGTGGCCAGAAAAAGATAATTATGTAAATATCATGTATAATACCTTCTTCTAACTTTTGGTCATCCTGTCCCAAATACGATGGGACATGTGGCCAGAAAAAGATAATTATGTAAATATCATGTATAATACGCTCTTCTAACTTTTGGTCATCCTGTCCTAAATACGATGGGACATGTGGCCAGAAAAAGATAATTATTAAAATATCATGTATAATACGCTCTTCTAACTTTTGGTCATCCTGTCCCAAATACGATGGGGCATGTGGCCAGAAAAAGATTATTATGTAAATATCATGTATAATACGCTCTTCTAACTTTTGGTCATCCTGTCCCAAATACGATGGGACATGTGGCCAGAAAAAGATAATTATGTAAATATCATGTATAATACGCTCTTTTAACTTTTGGTCATCCTGTCCCAAATACGATGGGGCATGTGGCCAGAAAAAGATAATTATGTAAATATCATGTATAATACGCTCTTCTAACTTTTGGTCATCCTGTCCCAAATACGATGGGGCATGTGGCCAGAAAAAGATAATTATGTAAATATCATGTATAATACCTTCTTCTAACTTTTGGTCATCCTGTCCCAAATACGATGGGGCATGTGGCCAGAAAAAGATAATTATGTAAATATCATGTATAATACGCTCTTCTAACTTTTGTTCATCCTGTCCCAAATACGATGGGGCATGTGGCCAGAAAAAGATAATTATGTAAATATCATGTATAATACGCTCTTCTAACTTTTGGTCATCCTGTCCCAAATACGATGGGGCATGTGGCCAGAAAAAGATAATTATGTAAATATCATGTATAATACGCTCTTCTAACTTTTGGTCATCCTGTCCCAAATACGATGGGGCATGTGGCCAGAAAAAGATAATTATGTAAATATCATGTATAATACGCTCTTCTAACTTTTGGTCATCCTGTCCCAAATACGATGGGGCATGTGGCCAGAAAAAGATAATTATGTAAATATCATGTATAATACCTTCTTCTAACTTTTGGTCATCCTGTCCCAAATACGATGGGGCATGTGGCCAGAAAAAGATAATTATGTAAATATCATGTATAATACGCTCTTCTAACTTTTGTTCATCCTGTCCCAAATACGATGGGACATGTGGCCAGAAAAAGATAATTTTGTAAATATCATGTATAATACGCTCTTCTAACTTTTGGTCATCCTGTCCCAAATACGATGGGGCATGTGGCCAGAAAAAGATTATTATGTAAATATCATGTATAATACGCTCTTCTAACTTTTGTTCATCCTGTCCCAAATACGATGGGGCATGTGGCCAGAAAAAGATAATTATGTAAATATCATGTATAATACGCTCTTTTAACTTTTGGTCATCCTGTCCCAAATACGATGGGGCATGTGGCCAGAAAAAGATAATTATGTAAATATCATGTATAATACGCTCTTTTAACTTTTGGTCATCCTGTCCCAAATACGATGGGGCATGTGGCCAGAAAAAGATAATTATGTAAATATCATGTATAATACGCTCTTCTAACTTTTGGTCATCCTGTCCCAAATACGATGGGGCATGTGGCCAGAAAAAGATAATTATGTAAATATCATGTATAATACGCTCTTTTAACTTTTGGTCATCCTGTCCCAAATACGATGGGGCATGTGGCCAGAAAAAGATAATTATGTAAATATCATGTATAATACGCTCTTCTAACTTTTGTTCATCCTGTCCCAAATACGATGGGGCATGTGGCCAGAAAAAGATAATTATGTAAATATCATGTATAATACCTTCTTCTAACTTTTGGTCATCCTGTCCCAAATACGATGGGGCATGTGGCCAGAAAAAGATAATTATGTAAATATCATGTATAATACGCTCTTCTAACTTTTGGTCATCCTGTCCCAAATACGATGGGGCATGTGGCCAGAAAAAGATAATTATGTAAATATCATGTATAATACCTTCTTCTAACTTTTGGTCATCCTGTCCCAAATACGATGGGGCATGTGGCCAGAAAAAGATAATTATGTAAATATCATGTATAATACGCTCTTCTAACTTTTGTTCATCCTGTCCCAAATACGATGGGACATGTGGCCAGAAAAAGATAATTTTGTAAATATCATGTATAATACGCTCTTCTAACTTTTGGTCATCCTGTCCCAAATACGATGGGACATGTGGCCAGAAAAAGATAATTATGTAAATATCATGTATAATACGCTCTTTTAACTTTTGGTCATCCTGTCCCAAATACGATGGGGCATGTGGCCAGAAAAAGATAATTATGTAAATATCATGTATAATACGCTCTTCTAACTTTTGGTCATCCTGTCCCAAATACGATGGGGCATGTGGCCAGAAAAAGATAATTATGTAAATATCATGTATAATACCTTCTTCTAACTTTTGGTCATCCTGTCCCAAATACGATGGGACATGTGGCCAGAAAAAGATAATTATGTAAATATCATGTATAATACGCTCTTCTAACTTTTGGTCATCCTGTCCCAAATACTATGGGACATGTGGCCAGAAAAAGATAATTATGTAAATATCATGTATAATACGCTCTTCTAACTTTTGGTCATCCTGTCCCAAATACGATGGGACATGTGGCCAGAAAAAGATAATTATGTAAATATCATGTATAATACACTCTTCTTATTTTTTGGTCATCCTGTCCCAAATACGATGGGCCATGTGGCCAGAAAAAGATAATTATGTAAATATCATGTATAATACGCTCTTCTAACTTTTGGTCATCCTGTCCCAAATACTATGGGACATGTGGCCAGAAAAAGATAATTATGTAAATATCATGTATAATACGCTCTTCTAACTTTTGGTCATCCTGTCCCAAATACGATGGGACATGTGGCCAGAAAAAGATAATTATGTAAATATCATGTATAATACGCTCTTCTAACTTTTGGTCATCCTGTCCCAAATACGATGGGGCATGTGGCCAGAAAAAGATAATTATGTAAATATCATGTATAATACCTTCTTCTAACTTTTGGTCATCCTGTCCCAAATACTATGGGACATGTGGCCAGAAAAAGATAATTATGTAAATATCATGTATAATACGCTCTTCTAACTTTTGTTCATCCTGTCCCAAATACGATGGGACATGTGGCCAGAAAAAGATAATTATGTAAATATCATGTATAATACGCTCTTCTAACTTTTGGTCATCCTGTCCCAAATACGATGGGACATGTGGCCAGAAAAAGATAATTATGTAAATATCATGTATAATACGCTCTTCTAACTTTTGGTCATCCTGTCCCAAATACGATGGGACATGTGGCCAGAAAAAGATAATTATGTAAATATCATGTATAATACGCTCTTCTAACTTTTGGTCATCCTGTCCCAAATACGATGGGACATGTGGCCAGAAAAAGATAATTATGTAAATATCATGTATAATACGCTCTTCTAACTTTTGGTCATCCTGTCCCAAATACGATGGGACATGTGGCCAGAAAAAGATAATTATGTAAATATCATGTATAATACGCTCTTCTAACTTTTGGTCATCCTGTCCCAAATACGATGGGACATGTGGCCAGAAAAAGATAATTATGTAAATATCATGTATAATACGCTCTTCTAACTTTTGGTCATCCTGTCCCAAATACGATGGGGCATGTGGCCAGAAAAAGATAATTATGTAAATATCATGTATAATACGCTCTTCTAACTTTTGTTCATCCTGTCCCAAATACGATGGGACATGTGGCCAGAAAAAGATAATTTTGTAAATATCATGTATAATACGCTCTTCTAACTTTTGGTCATCCTGTCCCAAATACGATGGGACATGTGGCCAGAAAAAGATAATTATGTAAATATCATGTATAATACGCTCTTTTAACTTTTGGTCATCCTGTCCCAAATACGATGGGGCATGTGGCCAGAAAAAGATAATTATGTAAATATCATGTATAATACGCTCTTCTAACTTTTGGTCATCCTGTCCCAAATACGATGGGGCATGTGGCCAGAAAAAGATAATTATGTAAATATCATGTATAATACCTTCTTCTAACTTTTGGTCATCCTGTCCCAAATACGATGGGGCATGTGGCCAGAAAAAGATAATTATGTAAATATCATGTATAATACGCTCTTCTAACTTTTGTTCATCCTGTCCCAAATACGATGGGGCATGTGGCCAGAAAAAGATAATTATGTAAATATCATGTATAATACCTTCTTCTAACTTTTGGTCATCCTGTCCCAAATACGATGGGGCATGTGGCCAGAAAAAGATAATTATGTAAATATCATGTATAATACCTTCTTCTAACTTTTGGTCATCCTGTCCCAAATACGATGGGGCATGTGGCCAGAAAAAGATAATTATGTAAATATCATGTATAATACGCTCTTCTAACTTTTGGTCATCCTGTCCCAAATACGATGGGGCATGTGGCCAGAAAAAGATAATTATGTAAATATCATGTATAATACCTTCTTCTAACTTTTGGTCATCCTGTCCCAAATACGATGGGGCATGTGGCCAGAAAAAGATAATTATGTAAATATCATGTATAATACGCTGTTCTAACTTTTGTTCATCCTGTCCCAAATACGATGGGACATGTGGCCAGAAAAAGATAATTTTGTAAATATCATGTATAATACGCTCTTCTAACTTTTGGTCATCCTGTCCCAAATACGATGGGGCATGTGGCCAGAAAAAGATAATTATGTAAATATCTTGTATAATACGCTCTTCTAACTTTTGGTCATCCTGTCCCAAATACGATGGGGCATGTGGCCAGAAAGAGATAATTATGTAAATATCATGTATAATGCGCTCTTCTAACTTCCGGTTATCCTGTCCCAAATACGATGGGACATGTGGCCAGAAAAAGATAATTTTGTAAATATCAGGTATAATACGCTCTTCTAACTTTTGGTCATCCTGTCCCAAATACGATGGGGCATGTGGCCAGAAAAAGATAATTATGTAAATATCATGTATAATACGCTCTTCTAACTTTTGGTCATCCTGTCCCAAATACGATGGGGCATGTGGCCAGAAAAAGATAATTATGTAAATATCATGTATAATACCTTCTTCTAACTTTTGGTCATCCTGTCCCAAATACGATGGGGCATGTGGCCAGAAAAAGATAATTATGTAAATATCATGTATAATACGCTCTTCTAACTTTTGGTCATCCTGTCCCAAATACGATGGGGCATGTGGCCAGAAAAAGATAATTATGTAAATATCATGTATAATACCTTCTTCTAACTTTTGGTCATCCTGTCCCAAATACGATGGGGCATGTGGCCAGAAAAAGATAATTATGTAAATATCATGTATAATACGCTCTTCTAACTTTTGTTCATCCTGTCCCAAATACGATGGGACATGTGGCCAGAAAAAGATAATTTTGTAAATATCATGTATAATACGCTCTTCTAACTTTTGGTCATCCTGTCCCAAATACGATGGGGCATGTGGCCAGAAAAAGATAATTATGTAAATATCATGTATAATACGCTCTTCTAACTTTTGGTCATCCTGTCCCAAATACGATGGGGCATGTGGCCAGAAAGAGATAATTATGTAAATATCATGTATAATGCGCTCTTCTAACTTCCGGTTATCCTGTCCCAAATACGATGGGACATGTGGCCAGTAAAAGATAATTATGTAAATATCATGTATAATACACTCTTCTAATTTTTGGTCATCCTGTCCCAAATACGATGGGACATGTGGCCAGAAAAAGATAATTATGTAAATATCATGTATAATACGCTCTTCTAACTTTTGGTCATCCTGTCCCAAATACGATGGGGCATGTGGCCAGAAAGAGATAATTATGTAAATATCATGTATAATGCGCTCTTCTAACTTCCGGTTATCCTGTCCCAAATACGATGGGACATGTGGCCAGAAAAAGATAATTATGTAAATATCATGTATAATACACTCTTCTAATTTTTGGTCATCCTGTCCCAAATACGATGGGACATGTGGCCAGAAAAAGATAATTATGTAAATATCATGTATAATACGCTCTTCTAACTTTTGGTCATCCTGTCCCAAATACGATGGGGCATGTGGCCAGAAAGAGATAATTATGTAAATATCATGTATAATGCGCTCTTCTAACTTCCGGTTATCCTGTCCCAAATACGATGGGACATGTGGCCAGAAAAAGATAATTATGTAAATATCATGTATAATACACTCTTCTAATTTTTGGTCATCCTGTCCCAAATACGATGGGACATGTGGCCAGAAAAAGATAATTATGTAAATATCATGTATAATACGCTCTTCTAACTTTTGGTCATCCTGTCCCAAATACGATGGGACATGTGGCCAGAAAAAGATAATTATGTAAATATCATGTATAATACGCTCTTCTAACTTTTGGTTATCCTGTCCCAAATACGATGGGACATGTGGCCAGAAAAAGATAATTATGTAAATATCATGTCTAACTTATGGACTGAAAAACATGTTTTTTGCCGATACCATACGACATGTGTTCAGAAAGTATCAATACGGAAGCCGAATTTATCAAAACAAAAAAGAAGAGAATGAAATTATTTCTAATTGACATTCAATACACATATTCCGGTGAGTTTTTGATTTATCGAAACATCGCCAAATTTTCTCTTTTAATATAGTGTGAAGTTTCACCGTCGTATTCGCTTTACTGCCCTCCACGTCATCAAATCTTACTCGTGAGTTTAGCTTAGAAAAAAAGAAAAGGCCTCACAAATGTAAGTCTAGTCACTATGTAGGGTATTGCACTTGCACAATTCTGTGTTTCGTCAAAAAGTGTCGCATTTCTTAAATTATCAATGACTCGTCAAGACGCCATCACTTGAGGATATAAGTTTCTTAGCTCTGTACATATTTAGACAGTAATCTAGACGTCTAAACATCATCACTGTATTATTTAAGTTTCCCAGCTCTCCACAGATTTGGACAGTAATCTAGACGTCTAAACATCATCAGTCTATCAGACAACTTTGAATTTTAAAACTGAAAAAATTAAAGCCTCACTCCCGATACTTTTATCACTCTTCATTTATATATAATGCACTATAATCACAACTTGGGGGTATCCTCGTTTGTAATAGTTAAAACGCTGGATTGCAGAATCGTAGTAAGCGGGTTCGAACTCCAGTCGTACCGTTACGTCCACTTTCGGACAAATCCTATGGGAAAGGTATAAAAGTAAAAGTAAAGTTGCCTACCATAGTCGAAGGTAACCCGAAGGCTCCCTTTTCAATAGCTACAACACCGAGGTGAAGGGGAGGGTGCTACTCCTTTCCCTCGATTGCTCCACTTTACCCTTGATCCTTACCTTATAATGCAGTGTTAAGCAAGGTAGCATCAAGTACCATTTTTTGAGTCTTTGGTATGACTCGACCTGGGATTGAACCCCAGCCATTTGCGAACACTCTACCCACTTCACCAATGAACCAATGAACCCCCTTATCCTGCTAACTATGGGTTAAATAATACCACTACTGTTCTTCTTGAAGAATGGCTCTGGCATTAGATAACCTTCAAAAGTTTATATGTCATCAAACAAAGATTCAAATCCTATACTCACAATTCATTAAAATATTGTTAACGATGGTGGGTAATGGTTAATAAGCAATTCTCTCCGGTCGTTTATAGTGGGTTCGATTCCCACAAGTTATGCTGCCCATTAGATATATAAAAGTTGGAATGAGTGCAACTCAACGTTGACCCAAGGCGTACAGATACTACACTCACATCCTAACAGTCATAACTTACGGATGAACAAAGAAAGTAAAAAACAAACTGAAAAACCCGGGCAATATGCATTTAGTGAGCTTTTCTTAATCAGACATCCATACCTCAGATTGTAAACGGTGTCTGCTGTTCTAAAGCGATCTGAAGACTGAGCAAGTTCTTTCCTGCTAAACTTATTTTGGTTTTTGGTTCGTTTATTATATTCAGGAGGTCATGGGACAGTCTGGGCTCTATATCATTGGTAGTGCAACCGGTCTCGAAGAAAAAAAAACAACTCAATATTCAAACCAACTATAAAAATGGAGAGTCCATGTGGCTTAAGAGTTAAATTACCCGACTGCGAAATCGTTGTAAGAGAGTTCGAATTACAGTCATGCTTTCGCACTAATATCCTAAATAACCCACGGAGGTTGATATACCATTAAAGAAAAACAAAGAAAGAAAGAAACCAACAATATAAGTTAGTTCACTGATCTTTCCTTACTACTCGTACCATTAGCCCAGAATACACCGACTACATCTCCGCAGAAGGATGAGACTCCCCCAACAAGTGTCCTAGATATGACACTAAACAATCCGATGGTGAGGCTCTAGTAATGCTGGAGCTTTGGGAAACGCAGGGAACCCCTTTATTAGCATCGCTCCCAGGCCTTGGTCGAAAAGAACTAAACTGTGTACTTATGTTAAACTGAATTGTTTGAAATAAAACTGCTTATATGTATAAAATCGATTTGGTATTAAATAACCTACAATGGTTGATGTGCCATAAAACCAAACCAAACCATGTATGTATTTACTCAATCTCTCCGAGACGAGTTGGATGTGACACAAGGTCATTTACTGAACGACGTACAACGGGTTTGCTTTCATGATATTCCTTTTAGATCGGTTGCTATAGCAAAGTTACAAAAGACACAGTCAGCCAAAATATTCATAAAGGTGGGTGGGAGATGATGGATGGATTCATGCCTTTCCTAAAACCATAAGGGCGAAGTGAGACACAAACAACTTCTTCCAGGATTTGAACTCGGATTGCCGATTCCATTTCCTACAATGATATCTGTTGCGATAACCGTTATGCTTCCCCATGTAACCATGTCCCATTATTGGAGAGGTGTCGGGAACGCCATTCTCCCTCTTCCATTGCCCAGACAAATTCCTTGAAGTGGAATTAGTCGGCTTTGCAACATGAAGATTGGGCTGAAGACGAAGATTTATGAAATTGGTCAACAAACCAATGACATCGTTATATATATATATCTATTTTAAAAATTGACCCCCTCCCACTGTGATTTTATATCTATTTTGTTGAAAAGGGACCTCTCTAATTTGTTTTTTGATTATGTTTATTATTAGATAAATATGATTTCCTTACTTTTTGTTATAATAATATATTAGCCACTACGCCCAGGGAACTCCCTCCGATAAAATATAAAAAAACAAAACATTAATAACAGTTATTATTTGATTGTAATGTTGTGGCGTAGCAGGGTTTGTTTTTTTTTGTTGTTGTTGTTTGTTTTTTTTTTTTGCTTTTGTTTTGGGGTTTGTTTTTTTTTGGGGGGGGTAGGGTGATCTTATTCCTCTGCAGAAGATATTCTAAGCCCCCCTCCCCCCATCATCAATTGGGCTTTGTGCGCAGTTGATGGAACGATGTCTAGACGAGTTAACGTCAATTCTTAAAAGTTTTTGTTCAACAGACTTGATACATTTTGACCAATAGGTTTTGGCAAACGTGAGATAATTGTTTTAAAATTTAAATGGTGACGTGTGCCTCGCTGAGAGAAACTTATTTAATAAAGTATAAATATCTAGGTGTCGAAACTGTTGTCTAGACAAGTCAGCGCCACTTGGATAAAATTTATGAAGCCGTTTCAATTTGTTCTGTAGATTTTTCGTTTTGTTTTTTTTCAACGGCAACACACTTCATTCTCAACAGACTTAGTCCCGTACGACTTTTTCTTCCCTAAACTGTAAATTTATCTTAGGGATCTTGAGGATATTTAAAAAAACACCACAGTCCGGTTTCGTGCTATATCAAATAATGGTTGACTAATTAACTCGTCGAGGGTAATTTTATGTCTTGAGGTTAGGTAATCGTGATAATATTTACAGTTTTGTGCAGTCGTTCATTAAGAACTGTGCCTCACCATCAGATGTAGCACACAATTTTTCGGAGCAACGGATACAGTCAGCGTTTTCTAAGCACCACCGACGATGCGAATAGGTATGCGAACAAATATTATATACACAACCCGGAATCCGTCCTAGAGAAAGAGTTGCACAAAATTTTGAACGATTTTGAGATACAAACGGATCATTTAATCTCGGCCAGACGACCAGACCTAGTGATAGTCAACAACAAAAAAATGGGAACCAACCGAATAGTGGACTTTGCCGTTACGGCTGTCCTCGGGGTAAAACTGAAGGAAAGACGAAAAGAGAGATAAATAACTAGAGAATGGAGAAAAAATGGAACATGAAAGTGACGGAGATACCAATTATAATTGGCGCTCTCGATATAGTCACAAAAGGATTGGTACAAGGACTGAAAGACTTAGAAATTAGAGGACGAGAGAGAGAAGACCAACCAAACGACTGCATTGTTGACATCGGAAAGAATACTAAAAACGTCCTGGAGACTTGAAGAGACTTGCTGTCACTCAAACTCCAGTGGAAAACCATCAACTAACGCTCGTCTGAAGGACTCTCAAAGGGAAGTAGAAATAAAAATAAATTCAAAATATCTTTTAAAAACAATATAAAAAAGGAATAAACAAAATAATAAGTAAATAAATTATCTATGAAATAAAAATAAAAACTCCCTCTCTCCAAAGGAAATTTGTTTAGAGGCAAACATTCTAGAATACCTCGTGATGCCCATATTTTAGAATATAAACATAAAAAAAACTTCAAAACTATATGAAGGCTTGAGCCAGAATAACCGAACGAATCTTTTGCTATATGAGATCTTCGAAGAAATATGGGTTGGTCGACTTTGTCTTTTATTTAAAACATTGATTTTTCGTTTCTCGTAAAATCTTTTGGTTAACAGTGGTATTTAAATGAAAGCTTAATTGCCAAAATTATTTTCAGCTAAACTATTTCGAAATCACAAAATAGATTTATCTTAATCTAACGCCTCAATTTCTCTATAGCTCATCTATGATTACCCCATATCTAACGTAATGTGTACCTGATGTAGCCTGAAAGTATTAAGAACAGTTACCGTCCTCCATATAACGGAGAAAACATCAGGAGCTTAGTATTTATTAAAACATGACCAACTTTAAGAGAAATAGTTTCAGAATAGAGCAGTAAATATAAACCATAAAACCAGAAGTTTGTTAATGTACTCGGTTAAGAAATAAATTATAAGAGCAGATTAATGGACTTTAACAAGTTAAAACTTTGGGGTTTTTTTTTTTTTTCGTGACCCGCTGTTAATGAACAGTTACTGTGACTGTTCTCGGTCACATCTGTGTCAGGTGCGTTGATAATAAACGACCACTGGGTCTGGTATAGCCACAATATACCACCCATGATAAAATGTCAATTCTAAATATAACACAACATGGGACCCAGGCAACAGGCTTGGGTGTCATGATCGGCAGGTGCTCTTCTGATAGCCAACGCGGGAGACTCAATCGTCATCCAGTGAATGTTGGCTGTTCTTTTTCAGGTACACGAATGATGATTTAAGGAACCACACCAACCAGAGACTTAAACAAAAAGCATGGTCTAGGGAAGACAACTTGCCCTACACTGCTATTTTAGGAGCAACCCTACACAAAGAGGATATAGGAAAAAAATGATAGAGATCTAGCAAGAATGTTCTAATTTTCAGACAACTAGTCAAAGACTTGCTGATCAAGTCAGAACAATAATAAAGAATGGTTGGTTTTCTGACCTTGAAATAATAGAAATTCACCAGAAAATAAATAATCAACACGGTAATAATACATTACCTGACACATCAAATATTAACAAACAAAAAAAGCCCAACCAAAATTAATCACCAACTTCTGAAAATGGAAACCTCGCACAACCAAACAACCCAGAACAAACACTATCGCAAAAACAAAAGTTAAACATAGAAAATTTAAAGAGAATTATGAACAGTGAAAAGACTACCTTATCATCATTAAGAAACATAGAACTGAGAACAGTTAAGGCGAAGACAAATAAAGTGAATCAAGTACTGACATATATATCAACGAATAATATAATCGAATTAAATGAACTAAATAATGCAGGAGCGAAAATTGGGACCCCTCAAAAAGCACGAAAGAAAAATCAAAACCAGGATGGGAATTTCGACAGGAAACGCAGATGAAAAATCTACGTAAACAGGCCAAAATGATAAGACAAAGTAAAGACGCTGGAATATGTAGGAACAGATAAGAAAAGGCAACACAGGAAAAATAACAATAAAACTTGAGGAAATAAACCAGAAAGTACTGGCGAGATAAGGAATATTAAAGAGATATCGACAAAGGGTAAAACAATACATACAAAACAGGATATTCCAAAATAACGAAAGAAAATTCTATCAACAACTGGGAGGAGAAGACACTAAAACATACCAACAACCGGATGCAAAAGAAACTGAACAATTTTGGACTAAAAACATAACGAAAAGGCTGAATGGATAAACATTATTACAAGAGAACTAAAAGGACTCGAAGAAGGCCCAAAAGCGGAAATACTCATCGATTTATTCAAAACGACACTTAAAAAATATCAAGCTGGAAAACGCCAGACCATGATGGAATACATGGTTTCTGGTTCAAGAAATTCACCTCCATTCACAACAGACTAGCACTATAAATTAACAAATGCTTACAAAAAGCACATGAACCCGAATAGATGAACAAAGGAAAGACCACATTAATACAAAAGGACCCAAGCAAGGTTACTTAACATAGATCAACATATCCGAAATGAGAGCAAAACTAGACGGAAAAATCTAGCTCTGGTTTGGATTAACTACAAAAAGGCATATGACATGTTTCCCCAAAGCTGGTAATAAACTGCCTCAAAATGAATAAAATATCACAGGAAGTCATAAACTTTATCGAGAAAACCATGAAAACCTGGAGAGTGGAACTGACAGCAGGAGGAAGAAGATTAGCTGAAGCAAAGATCCAAAGAAGTATATTTCAAGGAGATGCTCTATCACCCTTACTATTCATAATTGCCATGATGCCACACTCAGAGAAAACGAAACCTACAAATACTTGGGCATCTTGGAAACTGACACCATCAAATAAGTGGAAATGAAAGACAAAATTCAAAATGAATATCTCAGGAGAACTAGAAAACTACTCGAGACAAAACTCTTGCCGAAACCTTATCAAAGGAATAAATACCTGGGCTGTACTCCTCGTAAGATGTTCCAGGTCATTTCTGAAGTGGGCCAGAGAAAAACTTTAGCAAATGGACCAAAGAACAAGAAAACTTATGAACATGCATAAGGCATTACATCCCAGAGACGACGTTGACAGACTATATGTATCCAGAAAAGAGGAAGGAAGAGGATTTCCCAGCATTGAAGACAGCGTTGATACATCGATACAACGACTCGAAGACTACATAGAAAAACACGACGGAGGACTGATTAGAGTCATCAGAAACGATACTGACAACACGATGGACAACAGAATGACAAAAATGGGGAGGAAAACAACGCTATGGGCGTTTTAAACGACTAATAAACAAAATCTTACAAGAGAAAACCTGGACGTGGCTAAGAAAAGAAAACGTTAAGAAAGGAACAGAATCTTTTCTAATAGCAGCACAAAACAACGCCGTAAGAACCAATCATATCAAAGCGAGAAAAAATAAGACGCAACAAAATAGCAAATTTAGGCTATGTGGTGACAGAGATAAAACCATAAATCACAAAATAAGCGAATGCAGAACCTTGCTAGGGAATCGAAAAAATATGGAACATGAAGGTGACACTTATACCAACTGTGATTGGTGCTTTTGGTACAGTAACTAAAGGATTATTAAAGGGCCTGAAGGACTTGGAAGTTGGCGGACGAGTGGAGACCATCAAAACTACAGCATTATTGAGAACGGCCATAATACTGAGAAACGTTCTGGAGACTTGAGGAGAATTGCTGTCACTCAAACTCCAGTGAAAGACCATCAGCTAATGCTGATGTGAAAAACTCTAATGAATAAATAATAATAATAATAATAATAATAATAATCTCGGCAAGACCAGACTTTATAAGAATAAAAAAAGAGAGCTTTCAAAATTGTGGACTTTGCTGTCCCGGCTGACCATGGAATAAAACGGAAAGAATGTGAAAAGAAAGTACCTTGACCTTTCTAGGGAATTGAAAAAACTGTGGAACATGAAGGTGTCAGTTATACCAATCGCGATTGTTGTTTTTTTTTTTGTCTGTTTTTTTTTTTTGTTTTTTTTTTTGGTACAGTCACCAAAGGATTAATAAAGGGACTGGAGGACTTGGAAATAAGATGACGAGTGGAGACCATCCAAACTGCTACATTATTGAGAACGGCCAGAAAACTGAGAAGAGTCCTTGAGACTTGAAAAGACTTGCTGTCTTTTAAACTCCAGTGAAAGACCATCAGCTAAAATTGATGTAAAAAAAAAATTCTCAAGGAGTAAATAATAATAATGATAGTTTGTGATCGATGAACGGGAGCTACCCAAATTTCATTTTTAACAAGAGCTCTCAATTTAAGAAAAACAGCTTTAAGACTCGCTTATCTACTAAATATATATATATATATAGTTTGATTTCTTTGTTTAATTGCATATCAACATTTATAGGTTATTAAGAGACAAAGCTATTCTTATAGAACAGTAGTGATATTATTTAACCCACAGCGGAGACGGATACGTTCTTTAAGGCCGTTCGTCTAAAAGTGAAGTTAATAGCACGACTGGACTTCGAACTCGCTTACTTAAAGACCGTAGTCCAATACTTTTGCTATTACGCTACGAGGACTCACGGATTCACTCACTATCTCTCTCTCACTCTCACACACACGTACACACACACTCTCTCTCTCTCTCTCTCTCTCTCTCTCTCTCTTTCTGAAACCCACATACACACACTCTCTTTATATATATATATATATATATATATATATATATATATATATATCCAGAGGGGGAATATAAATGGAAAATCAACTGATTTCCATTTTTTTTTAATTTGTTTATTTTTGTGTAAAAAATGGCTCGAGAAGCTATGATTTTTGCATCTGCATTTATTGACTAATCCCCGCCTTCATACGCACTGGGCTCTTTTTAAATTTCCTTGAGATTTTCAGACGAAAATATTGTGCATTACCTCGAGCACCTCAGATGGTGTAATGGTAGCAAGCTAGACTAGCAAGCCTGTTCGAGTGTCATTAGGTGCTTCATTCATACAGCATTGAGCCACTACTCTGCAAAAAGCTTATCAACTGACTGTTTCGTATTGTCTCACAACCTTTGAGAGTTCAAAAACCAAATTAATTTTACAAATCTTTCCCTTCCTAGATTGTTAAAAAAAAGTATTTTTAACCAATTAGAATCATGGATAAATCATAGATTTTAAGCCATTTTCCAGCCGACTTAAGTATTATCAATAAAGTACATAAATAGATAAAGGTTTAGTAGATTTGGTCATTCTGTCATCTACTCAAACTTTATTTCTTTTTATTTATTTAACATTCTATTCCTTCAAGTGGAATTTAATTCTAACATCACTTAATTGTTTTAAAGAATGAAGCTATTTTGTTCACTAAGTGCCTATACTACTATTACATTCACGCCAGCGGATATTAAGCTTTTCTAACACAGACATCTTAGCGTAATAATATTGTCATGTGATAGCTCACGGAGACGAAGAGGTAAGACTGATACTATTCTCCCGTTGTGAATCAGCACTATCTAGCAGTCAAAAAGTGACCGTTAAGAGAGAATGTGGGTCACGCAGGGGAGACCAGGTGTTCGCACTTAGTGACCTCAGGTCGCCGGACATCGGAAGGGGAAAGAGAGAAGCCAAATGATTGGCTGGGACCCCAAAACGGAAGTGGGGCTCCCTTCCCCTTAGCGGAAGTAAATAGTAAGAAGTGAGTTTTTGAGCGGGGTTCATAGCGGGCAGACGAACCATAGCCACTTTACTCCGGGCTGAAGACAAAAGATTAACTGAGACACGAAGGACTCCAAATCCTTCAAGCCAGTACTAAAAACAGAACAAAGTCTAGTAGCCCGTGAAAGAAGAAAATTCTCCAGTGGAACCCCGTCGAAAATAAGATATATAACTTTGGGGACATTTTTCCTTTACACCCAAATTTCGTTTACCACTCTCTCTCTCTCTCTCTCTCAATTTGAAGAAGGACAAAAGTCAGAAAAGACGTTTATATTCGTGGACTGTCCAATTATATGTTTTTGACACTCTGAACGTGTATATATAAGTAGTAAAGGATTTTATGTATTTTCATTTTACCATGTGGTCTATGTTGTTACTTCATGCTTTCTTTCCAGCTTCTATTCGCCTTATGTTATCTTGCTTAAAATTGTCCTATTAATTCCTAAAGTATCACACGGGAAACCGGAGTTGCCGACTACTACAAGATTAATATTATTACAACTAAGACCAATAGGCCCGTATTCTTCTGTTATCTAAGGGAAAGAAGTTTAGCGGCCTGGTGGGTGTGTGATAGTGTGAAATTTGGAACCCCTTTGCCAGCGGTGGTCAGTCTGGCCCTAAATTATTCCCTCACGTAATATGCCAGTTCTTATCTGCCTGAGAGAAAAACTCTGAACAGGACTTATTCTGTAGGGGATCAAGTGCCAACCTGCCCCGTCTTCACACGTGCGAAAATAAAGTCCCGTTTTTGGGATTTTAGTCAATTTCGCGTCACAATATACTTTCACAGTAATATACACACAAAGCTCTTGTTCACACATAAAATGTATTATGTTGATTATAAGGCTACATAAATTTGCTACATTGAATATATGAACTTTTCTTTTTGGTAATGTAAATATTGGAGATTGTTTACACTATGTTATTCCCTTTTCTATCAAGAAAAAACTTGGTAACTTGTTTTTTAACAAATTTTCACTTAAGTTAAAGAAAATCAAATTTCTAAAAGTTGTAGATTCTATGCTTTATTCAATCAATTACACATTTCCGATATATATATATATATATATATATATATATATATATATATATATATATATATATATATATATATATATATACTTGTCCGATATATATATATATATATATATATATATCGGACAAGTATATAAATGATTGAATAAAACACAGAATTGCACACTTTTCCGCTTGGGCAGATAATTACTGTGTCAGCAGCAAGGCAAGGAGTATTTGTGTGTGCGTACGTTCGTGTAAGTGCGTGTGTGTATGTGTGATAGATAGATAGATAGATCATGTCACTTTTACTTTAAGTGAGAAAATTTTTAGCACCAGTGTTTCAAGTAGGTCCCCACCTGTCAGAAGCGTTTGGGAGTGAAGGCAGCTTATTATATTTCATTTTTAACGGGGAATTTGATCTCATGCCAACTAACTCAATGACCGAGCGCTTAACGGAAATACTTAAAACATTTATAAGAAAAAATAGTTTTTGTGCGTTTGATGGAGGATAAAAAAGTAAATAATGAGAACTGGACAAATCTAATGACGAACGAGTAAAGGGTTGGTAGGGAGCTGAATCTGAATAATTCATCATTTTTGTATCTTCAACATTGGCAATATGCGTGGCCACCATTTTAACCGTCAAAAGAGAGCAAAAGTCAGTCAGCTTGTGTCCTCTGCAGGACGTGGGTTGTATTGTGAAGTTGCAATTGGAGTAGGTTAAAGGAAACAAGTGGGAAGATCTTATGACAGAGAGTTGGTAAAGAAAAAAGAAAAAGAAAGGAAAAATGAATCTTATAAAATCATATTTTTATTGACTTAATATAACAACAGCCTAAAAGGAAAGCAAAAAAATGTTGAATGAAGGAAAAAATAAGAAATAGAATATGGTTCGAGTCGGTTTCGGTTTCGGTTAATGGCATATTAATCTTCGTGGGTTATTTAAGGTAGAAAAACAACAATGATACTATTCAACTCATATATTTAACTTTCTTGGGTTATTCAATGCCTAAGCCATCCTAGTAGAATAACAGCAGTGATAATATTTAACTCATATATCAACCTACGTGGGTTATTTAATGCCATACCCATCTATGTCGAAAAAGAGTTGTGATACTTATTAACCTATATATCAACCTTCATGGGATATTTAATGCTAATGTTGTATCCTCATAAGGAATGAATATACATGGAGGAAGAATGTCCATAACATTTGGTTATAAAAAAATAACAGACTTTATTCTCGAAAGGGGTTGAAGTTGACTGTATGTGTGAGAGAGACAGACGGATGGAGACAAAGACAGACTGCCATATTGACCCAATACTTCTCTCTTGACTATTTCACGTTGGGCTATCTTCAAGGCCCCACTTGGTACTAATTCTGCTTATCGGCCAGGAGGTACTCAACCGAAGGCCTTGTGGGCCGCTGCCCTTATGGGTGCTCACTTTGACACTAACTGAATCAGACCCTCACTATCATTTAAAAAGTTAAACATTTAATATTTAGTAGCAATAATAATATTTCAAAGGCCAAATCTATTAAGAAATTTTTAACTCTTTAAATTGGTAAACGTTTCATACTTAGTTGCCGTATTAATGTTTAAAGAAGTGATGTATTGAGAAAGTTCGAAGACATTATTAAAAGTTAAACACTTCATGGTTAATTGTAATGCCAATAACAGTTCACGGATATTTTTAAATGGTAAACACTTCACATTTAGTTTGTGATAGAACGCTTCGACTGTGTAGTGCATCTGCTCACTGTTTTGTGTGATCTCATGCTGTGTTTATTGTACAGAGCCTCGAAGTGGTATTATAAAGAACTAAGAAAAAAAAAGAAAAGTAGGACTTTAGGATTGAAGGACTGAATTCGCTCATAAATGGTGAGATGTGTGTCATTTCGAACCTTCCTTTGGCTCTTTCTCCCTTCATGAGTGCAGCGCGAATTCTACCCGGCCAGATACAAGCAGATCACCTCAGCTCTAGGGACAATAGAAGACTCTGAGCGCATCAGACTCCGGTTATTTTCTCTGACTAACTCGCCCCGACAGATTCTTCTGACGTCCCTTTGAATCTCTCACAATGCTAGTATATATGCAGGGCCTCGGTCACCCATAGACTGGACATAGGAAATATTGCTAGACTGTGTCTCCAGGACACACTTCATCTATCTCCATTTTGACTGGGAGAAGTGGATGAGTGGGTCACGCACAAAGTACATACGGCCACACCCACTCCACATACTAACGCAGATATTCCAGGCTCCAAGATCAATACACACATATCTACACATTAATACATATATACATACCTATGGTCAACTCGCAAACATAAAGCCATATACGTACATCCACACATACGTGTAACCGCACATACTTATGTCTTCCGTGATGTATATATAAATCTACATTCTACATATGTATATATATGTGCCAAACTCTATATACAACCTCACACAAGGTCCATTGTATAACAAGTTGCAATATCAAAATTTAAAAAGCTAATCTATTAAAAAAGTTTACAAACATTTTAAAAAGGTAAACATTTCATACTAAGTTTCAGTATCAATAATTTCAATGTAATTTAAAAATCAGTTGAAACATTATCTTAAACAGATTTATTTGACCCAAAATATTGGGCCCAAAAAGGTACGATCCTCCAGGTCAGAGCAAACCTGGGAGCAATGGCAACGAAGAGGAGACCCAGACTCTTCAGAGCTCCAGTACTAAGGGCAGATTCATTCTATGGGAATTTTTGTAAGAAGGGGGTCTCACCCGTCAACATTCGATATAGTCGGGTTATCCTAAGTCCCCACCCCCGACAGAAACAAAAGGAAAAAATCAAAATTCTAAATAATTCATCCATAGATTTGGCCTTTTAACCCCAAAAGGTAAGTAAGAGATGTCATAAGTTAAAACTGGATCAATGTACCGACAAAATCCTAAATCTGCTTACTTTTGGTTTTGATGATTTGAAATTTATATTCATATAGTTTACATTATGTCTTAAAACACAACATTTACACAGTATTTCGAGGAGATACAAGGACATCTTCACATAAAAATGCAACAAACTTCCGGCGAAAATAATCTCCCATTAAGAGAAACAAACTTATAAACAAACGCACATTCACGAGCATATTTCCCTGTAATAACATAAAACACATTAATTTAACGATAGATATAACTTACTTTTTGTCACCCTACCCGTTAATTATATTACTGGAAAAAGTTAATTATATAGACCTCGTGTATAATACGTACCATAACTTGTGCATCTTATACACAAACAATTACGGTAAACAATTCCGTAGTTCGTTCAACTAACTTATGTTTTAAAAAATCTCGATTATTGATCAAAATAGATTATTTTAACTAATTTGAGGTATATTTCTTGTATGACAAAATGAACTATTCACTGGTGCTAAAAACACGCGGAGATTAGAAATCTTTCTTGAAAAATACATTTAGGAAAATGTAATTTTAAGTAAAAATATAAACAGACTTACTGACTTTGAAAGAAATTCAAAAATCAATTTAAAAGCTCAGTGAAGGACTAACCGAACTTTCAAATTATCAAAACCAAAAGTAAGCAGATTTAGGATTTTGTCGGTACATTGATCCATTTTTAAATTATGACATCTCTTACTTACCTTTTGGGGTTAAAAGGTCAAATCTATGGATGAATTATTTAGATCTTTGATTTTTCCTTTTGTTTCTATGAAAAAAAGATACTCTTCCCACAGACATAGCGCAGCGGATCTGATTGGTTGACCATTCAAAAAGTAGTAGAAGAAAACGAAATGATTTGTGATTGCTTGGTCAATCGAGAATGTTTATTCTCTGGAAAATGTGACACTACGTTGAACATTCGTTGAACTGGTATGTGTGGGTACCAGTCAGAGAATCCCTTTGTCTGCTTTGGCGCGAAAACCACACAAAGGGCCCCACGAGATCTCCCGCAAGACCGGTGGTGGATGAGGGAAGGTCCCAGAGAAGACACAGAGAGTTAGTTGACAAAAGTGGAGAGGTCAGCCGGCAGAAGACAGTCCGCAGAAGAGGGCAGTCGAGAGAAGGTCTGTCAGGGAGATGAGAGTCTGACAAAGAGAAGATCAGTCAACAGAAGTCAGAAAGACGGCTACTAGGACCTGTTGAGCTACAGTTGCCAGGATGACCAATGCGAGAAGTTAAGTCAGCATTGCTAGTGGCTTGGTGAGAGTTTTCGCTCGGGTACATGCTCTCGTTAGCTCACAGAAAGCACAAAAAGTGTCGCAAACTTCTCCTTTCTTGCGCTTGGAGATAACTCAAGTCCGTGTTTGTTTGTTTCTTTGTTTGTTCTTTTCTTCTACCCTCTCGGATGTATTTTTGTGTTTTGTGTGTTCGTAAAGAAATGTGTAATACCCTTGGTCGGAGATGAGAGAAGCCACTAGACGATCTAATCTAATGGCCTTTAGTGATTTAAGGAAGCTGAGATAGTGGGGTCGGCCGGTGGGTATTGGCACAGAAATATTCCATAAAAATAGATATTTTTAGGGTTAGATGAGAGAAGAGATCCGATGTCCGTACCGAAGACGAGAGAATAAGAAAAGAAATCTCCAAGAACTAAAACCTCTCCAGTAAAAACCTGACCCTCCGAAAAATTGAGTTACATAGAAAGGCTTCACCACCCAGATAGTTTATTCGTCTGTCTCTCAAATACAACGAAAAATGACAATACATATATATATATATATATATATATATATATATATATATATATCCTTATGTGAGGATACGGGATGTTGTCCTGAAGACCTACCTTGGGCGATGAATGATAGGGAGGAGTGGCGAGAGAGGGTCAGGGATATCCAAGCTACCAGCGCGATATGATGATGATGATGATGATATATATCCTTGTTACATCATTGTTTTTCAATGGATAGTTGTTGATTGTTAACGGAGAGTTTTTCTTGCCTGAGTTCCCAACGAACCATTCCGGCCGTCTGAAGAAGTTCCGGATTGTTTGTGTCATCCTCCATCTGTGGATCTTTCAAACGCTACGTGGGAACAGAGAAAGCCGATAAACCAGCTAACTGGAAACGAATGAGATATTATCAGAAACAATGCCACAATTAAGTACCCTGACAAGCATAGGACCACATTTGGTGCCCTAAGACGAAGGATTGGCATTTTTTTCTGCTTTAGTCTCATATAAACTTCTAAATATAAACTACTTAATATGAATCCAAGTAGTTACAGCGATTATAATCCTTGAGACTGGTTTGTTAACATTAAGACCACATAGCGCCAACCAAATGTTGGTTTTTGTTTGGTTAAGTTTAATTAATCATAAATATGTAAATGATCAGCTCTCAGTGACAATCTATGACATAACTGTGATTATAATCTTTGAGACTAGTTTGTTTAGCCGAACTAGAAAGCTAGACAAGTAACTATATTTGGCTATTAAAAGGAGGTTTTATCTCAGATTTATGCTGTGTTCATTTTTCATAGATAACATGAAATAATAACAGAAGAAACGTTTTCTAAGCCTCCATATTTGTCCCTGGTGTTGAAGAATTGAATCTGATCTGTTATTTCACTCATTGCAATAGATGATCCACAAGAAGTGAGGTAGTTATATTGCTTTTAAGTTGGGTTTTTTTTTTTTTTTGCACGTTAATGACAAAGGAACTCATACTGTTTTAACAAGGAATTGAACCCAGTTCGACATTTCTATTCAGTTATCTTTTGGCTACCCACAGTTTCATCTGCATTTTTATCCAGCTGGAGATGATAATTCTTTTTAAAAGCCGCAAGATCGTCGAAAATGTTCTCTAATTTTCCAAACATTTCTCTCATACCTTGAGGCATTTAGCACTTCATGTCACTTATTAAACAAGTTACCGAAATTATATCCCATCCACAAGGCAGGTTTATAAAATGTACACATGTTGTGAACAAACAGATGCATTAAAAACCACCGATACACTAATAGAATACATTCGAGCTGCTGCGGCATCAAATATTCACTACACTTACCATAATCTGACACAAGCACATAAGCGTGAGAATCCCTTTGAATATAGAACAAAAATTCAGTTACCCAATCGGCTGGGGCTGCAGAATACAAAGACCTCATCTCTCCAGAAGAATAAGGCTTCTCCAACGAGTGTTCGAGATATTGCGCTAAACAATCTGATGGTGAGGTTCTGGTAATGCTAAAGCTTTGGGGAATACGAAGAACCCCTTTATTGCCATTACTTCTAGGTCCACTCTGGCCCGGAGTAGTAGCACCTCATAAGATCCTATCAAGGGGTTAAATAGACCCAAACCTTGTATTGTTTGAAATAGAACTGCTATTGACATTTAAAGTGTATTTATGCTAAACTGAATTGTTTCAAATAGAACTGTTTGAATGTATAAAAATGGATTTAGCATTAAATAATCTATAGTGATTGATATGCCATAAAACCAAGCAAAACCAAACCAAAAACTCCCCGAAAACAGTTTTTTTAATAAAACCCCGTTACGAAATGGTTAAATATATGTATTTACCCACCATCCACACGAGCAGCATCTAGTAGGTGTTTTTCAGGTATTAATTTGTATTTTTCTTTCGCCTAGACCAGTGGTTTTACCAAGGTTAAAAAACAGTTTGCCCACTAACTGGAAGGAGATGAAAAGAGAATAGTTGGATGCACACCTTTTCCGAGGATATAAGACCTATTTGGAATGCAAACAACCCTGTCTAGGATTTGAACCCAATGCGTCGTGTTTTTTTCCTACCATTCCAATAAAAGCGCCTCCAAGTATCTAAATATAGATTTTTGGTATTTTTTTTTTATTTGTTCATCGATTTTTATTTTGTTGGTGACCTTAATCGAGGTCGCGTCATACCAAAGACTTTAAAAATGGTACTTGTTACCTCCTTGCTTAACACTCAGCAATATAAGGTACGTATCAAGAGTAAAGTAGAGCAATCCAGGGAAAGGAGTAGCGCCCACCTTCACCTCGGTGTAGTAGCTATTGAAAATAGAGCCTTTAAAGAAGTAAGAAACCCCCTCCAATCCTAAAATGGTGTATCCTGAGTATAACACTAAATTGCATCTGTTTGTGAAGCTATTATTCAAGAGACTAGGGGGTAGGAGAGTATACCTTCATTGCCATGACTCCCTGGTCCACTAGGACCTGGCGTGGTAGAACCTGGTAGAGTCCTATCTACGACTCAACTTGATCCGTTTGAATATTTATATTTGATAAGAGTACTTGATATGTAACCGTGTGCAAAAGAAATAAAAGAACCTTAAGTCCATACACAAAAAATGTTTGTCCAGTAGGCTGGGGCTGCAGAATATAGCGACTACATCTCTGCAGAGGAGCAAGACTCCCTCACAACGAATGTCCAGGATATGACACTAAACAATCCGATGGTGATGCTCCCAAAATCCCCGAGCTTTGGCGAATGTGAAGTACTCCTTTATTGCCATCGCTCCCAGGTCCACTCTGGCCTGGAGTGGTAGAATCTGACAGGGCCCTATCTATTGGTAAAAAAGAACTGATCTGCGTGCTTATACTAAACTGAATTACTTGAAATAGAAATGTTTTTGACAATTAAACTGTGTACTCATGCTATTCTGAATTATTTGAAAAATAGATTTGGTATTAAATAACCTACAAAGGTTGATATGCCATAAAACCAAAATAACCAACCAAACTAAACAAAAAATTTAGATATGAATGTACGATGTACGCAGTTCTCTCGCCTGTGTGCATTACAGAACCCCAAACGTGTTGACATGCCGTTAAAATAAATGAATCTTACACTTGGGAATAATTTTCAGTTTAAGACACGACAAAAGCGTACGGATCTAGGTGGCCTGACGAGTATAGAAGCTGATGCACTTACACAATCCTGTGTTTCGCCGAAACCTTTACTTCAAAAATTATTTGGGAGAATTCCCGTAGTGTAGTGGTCAACGTGCTGGACTGTGACATCGCAGTAAGTGAGTTCGAACTCCACTTGTGCTACTACGTTAACTTTTTGACAAATGCCTTCGGGAAAAATTATAAACTGTCTTATCCCCGTAAGCTATAGATTAAACGATATCACTACTGCTCTTCGGCAAGGACGGCTTTGGCATTGAAGAACTCATGACAGTTGATTTGACATTAAAAAAAAGCAAAATAGAAAGTCTCGAGACGGTCTCATAATTTTTTAAAAAATTGACACTGACTTGTCTAGACTGCTCTCTAGACATCTAGACATCATTACTTTATTATATTAGTTATCCAGCTGTGGACACTTCTTCATTTAAAATTCAATTTTTTGTAAATTTTTCCTTAGCTAGAAACTATTGATCAAAAAGAATCGATTTTTCTGATCAAATAGTTTTGAGAATTGGCACAAACTCGCCTCGAGTTTAATCTCAACGTCAATTCTTCTGGGTTCCTCCAAAATCTGATCCTCAGAAAGTACTGAGACTGCTGTGGAAAAGGTACCGAGAAAAAAGTATCTAGACAGCAGTCTTGACGTCAAGAAATCATCATTTCATTAGAGTGGGACAGAAATCACTTAACATTTTTTTTTTAATTTTGAATGAAAAAGATAACGTTTTTTTCATTTATATTTATCTTGATTCGTGGAAATTTCATTGAACTGATTTCCTTAATTAAAATAGATAATAAATGAATAAGTTTTTTTGTTTGTTTTGTTTTGTCTTTTTTTTTTTTTTTTTTTCATGCAAAGTGACTTTTTTCGCCTCCCCAATATAAACTGGTCAGCTTGAAATCACTTCTTGATTTAAATTGTAAAATTTTAAATTCTAAAAAATAATTAAAAATTCCATCGCATTTTTTTTTCCTATCTCAATCATATTGACCCATATTTCTATTTTCGTGACAAGTTTATGTTATTCTTTGACAAAACTTACTAATCAACCCAGTCGTGTATATTTCAACATGTCAAGAGAAAAGTAATCAAGATTCTTCATTTATCCTCCCCAAAGCATTCCGACAACACAGATTCCCTTGACTTTCTCACGCTATCCCTCCCAATCGGTCATTATATTCTAGACGGCACACAGTGTCTGCACAAAGCTGATGAATGTAATTCCTTGCTGATCGGCCATTTTTAATGTGTCAATAAGAGAACGTCGCTTATGAGTTCGTTTTTACTTTCCCAACAGTACCCAGCATACTTTGTTCGTCTTTTTTGGATGGTTTGTGTGATGGGAGGTAAGTTTCCGTACAGTTTCTCTTTTGTATGGCGTTCCTTCCGGTATTTGTTGAAAACAGGACGCAACATTATTGTGTAGTTCTCAGTTAGCTTTTTCTCCTGGCTTTTCGTTAGATTCCCAATGGTGCAACCTTACAGTAGCACTGACACAACTATTGCTTGAAAGTATTCAAGGGGATCAGATTTACATACGATCGATAGCAGTCCATTTCTTTTCTAAACATATGTTGACATCATTTTTAGCAAATGAGATATTGCTACCTAAGTATGTGAAATGGTCAACTAATTTAAGAGGCTTGCCGTTTAGAGTGGAGCACCGTCTTGATTACGACACTTGAACTGTGTTTTATCTCATTTCGCGTAGAGAGCAATGACTCTTGCCGTGCAATAGGTGTTTTGTTGGGTATCGTTTCCTGGATTTGTTCAAAACAGCACTTGTGTGGTTCGTTTGTTCAAAACAGCACTTGTGTGGTTCGTTTGTTCAAAACAGCACTTGTGTGGTTCGATTTGTTCAAAACACCACTTGTGTGGTTCGTTTGGTTTGGTTTGGTTTGGTTCGTTTGGTTTGGTTTGGTTTGGTTTTGTGTTACACAACAGCACAATTATAATAATGAATAAAGTTGTTACACTACGCAAGTACAAGACGACCGTGTTGTTTTTTGATTTTTTTTTTTTGTAAAGCTGTGACCAACTATACAAACACATATGCATGCAAAATCATAACGACGACACAATAAAGACGAGCGACACAGTTCTTTAGAAAAATATACCTCTCACTTTATTTGAAAGGGTTCGAAAGGATTACTCAAGGTTTTACTGTGAGAGGGAGTTGGAGACGGAACAGAACTGCAACATATTGACCACCACTCTTATGGCCATTACAATGTTTCTTTCCCGTTCTCCTGGGCTGCTTAACCGGGGGCCTGGGGTCCACTCTGCTGGGTGCTGGTTTTCTCTACCGCATTTTATCTCCAACTGATCTGAACTTCAACTGCTCAATCGGGGCCTGAGGGCCCCCTCTGCTGGACGCTGGTTTTCTCTACCGTATCTTATCTCCAACTGATTGAACTTCTGGTGGGCGTCACAAATCGCACTCATTCAACCCGTCCACGGTCAAGGTTATATTCTGATATTCCTCGACCGGATGCACCTGTTATTTACGCAGGTGCATTTCCTGTTTTGACAGCCCGGCCGAGTCGGAGTTAAATATACAACATTTTGATAAGAACATTTATTTGCTATCTGCAACATTACTCAACAGTCGTCAGCGAAACGAGAGAAACAGAACGAATTACAGATGTCACTTTGAAAGGCAGAGAGTTTTATTCGTGGCAGACAAAGCCTTTACTACCACACAGAGCCGTTCGTTTTCTGACTGGAAATTGAACTCGAAACTGCCCAAATAAATCATCGTCTGCCAACCCTCTGACTCACTGACTCTAACTAACTGACTGCTAAATCACCCTGCTTATAGATATTCCACTAATTATCCAGTTAACTAAACACGTATCACTAGAACTTTCCAAGGTTACGTCATCACAGTCTCAGTAGACTAAATATTTATTGTTAATAAGCGATTTCGAAACAAACCTTTTTTCATGACAGGGCTGATGTCCAATTGACCCAAGGTCCACCTGCCTAACCTTTTCAATGCGAATTTGCACTTAAGAAGTCAAACTCGAAATTTTTACCCTCGCTCACAATTTATCACTAAAATAAAATGATTACTATGATTAATCACAATCGTTAATTATATCAAATTATGTTTTATGGCATATCATCCCTTGGGGTTTATGTAGTGCCAAAGGTTGTTTACATATATATATACTTATATATGTGCGTATATATATTGTTCCATATTCGCAATTAACACTATGTGCGAAATGGACATATAATGTTCATAACGATAGAATATATAAAGAACAGGAATCTCAAAAACACGTAACTACTTCTTGTTCAGGTACGAAACCTTTTTATTAACTTTGAGTTAAAGGTTTCGACGTAAGGAGGAGAGACACAATCTTCTATGCTGTCTTATTCATTTGGCCCCCAACTCGAGCGGCCCCCCATAGGGCGCAAGTTCGCCTCGCGCTTGCAAGCTCCAAAATCAATCCTTTTCGTTTGGCCTCTAATTCTCGACTCTTATTTTCTTCAAATTCTCATACAAACTTCCGCGTGCTTCCGGTGCGTGACGTCACCCGCACCCTGTCACCCGTTTTGTCTCGGAGTGTTGTGACATCTGAGTGACATGTCTGCTCTGTGCGTGCCCACGCGTTACCACCTGAATCAAGGTTGCACCCAACTAACCCCTGTGCTGAGCCGAAAGGTTCTCAGCCTAACTAAACTCAAAGGCATGAACCGAAATCCCTCGGCTATTTCATAACAATATGATCAGTAAACGAACAGTTTGTAGTAAATATAATTGTTAAATGAGCCAGAGTACATTCTTTTGCTCACAGTTAAATGGTTTCAAGTATAGTAAATGATTTAAACAGTTCTATTTGACCCATAGATTGCACCCTAACTGGTACGTCCAGTCCGAATCTGAGGGTACCTGAGGGGAATGGCAATGAGGATGGCAATTTTCCAGTGATCAGTGATAGTATAGTGTCATATCCAGGACAGAGTTACAGTCGGCGCATTCTAAAACTCTTTTGCTTTTCCCATCAAACGTTTCTCCTGCTGTTTCTTCAGAGTCCAATAGGTGCAACCTTGCAGTAGTACTAACATGGCTACAACTTGGAAGAATTCCTGTTTTGTTTTATCAGAAGGAAGGTTTTACACCTTGCGAATATTCGTATTAGGAATAAGTTGTATTACTAATTAATTTATAACCACCGTGACATACCGTCAATTCCCATTTCAAATACTGGTTCCCGATAGAATTCTAAAGTTAAGAAGCGAAACCCTGCTCACTACTTAGGTGGGTAATCATTTAGGTATAGCAAGTACCCTAAGTTATCTGAAGTTTGAGTACCTGACAAAAAAAAAAAAATTAGAAAAATTTTGTGTACCTCGTGAAGTGCAATGGTTAGCGAGCAAGGCTAACATATCATTGTTAGTGAGTTCGGCTCTTACCGAGTGACCGATACTTGTAGCCTTGTTCCAAAGTAAACTAGTCTTAGTAAATATCTACTTATTCCTACCACTTCTATACAAGACATGCTTAGGAGATTACATGGTCGTAGTAAGCTGGGTGGCGGCAAACAATTACTGTTGGCTTGATGTTCAGTTGTGTTTAAGCTATTCCCCAATAAAGTGTGTATTAAGCCCGAAGCGGTGTCCATAGTGTAATGGTTACCGTCGCAGAAAAAGGACACAGCAACCCGAGAACAAATTCTGGACAAGCCTGTTTGCATTTTACATAACGTTAATACTCTTGGGAAAGGTTGAATCCAACTATTCTCCATCGAGTTGATATTTATCCGTACCTTCCACCAGACAGTATTTGACACAGGGCCTTTTTAGTGGGAATTTACGGGAAAAGGGAGATCAGGCACGAGCCGAGACTCGGGTGTGGCTGGACAATGCAGGTCATATGATATCTAGGTGCAATGCTAACTCTGCTAGCCTAGGTTAAATATTCCGGCACGAAGCCAGGTAACCTTGTTTATCATATATTCACGAAACCTGAAACTCTAGTGTAATGTGAATGTATGCTTGTCATTGTTTCACCTTCTAAACTGTTCTTCATCTAGTCATGGGTATGTACTAGGGCTGACTGAGCTTTAAATTTGGTATGGCAACTACTGTAGGAGAAGGAAAACTATGTTCGTACCTGTTTAACTCTGCTTAAAATTGAACTTGTGTCGCATCCTGCTCGTGCGGGGAGGGTTGGTTGATGAAATATCGAACTTCCGAGAACTGTACTTGAAACTACACCGCTCCCTCTTCAGCCGAGTCGCAATGGAAATTTACTAAGCTTTTTGCTTAGATGTGGCACAAGGCCATATGAAAGGGGCACCCAATGAGACTCGAACTCACTCGTGTAGGTTTGCTAGTCGAGCTTGCTAACCATTACACCACCAGAGGCGCCTCAGCCGAGTCGCAATGGTACGAAAATATCTTATCAAGAATATCGTAATCAAAATTATCATGGTTAATGGTATTATCGTGAGATTTGATAATTGCAATAATTTTGGTCACGAAAAAACAATGCACAAGAAATTAGTTGTTTTTTGGTTTGTTTCTTTTTTGTTTGTTTGTTAGTTTGTTGTGGTCTTTAATTTATCATTTTTCTTTTTTTTTAATTCGTGTCGAAAGAAAATTCACACAAAACTGTAAAAGGTTAGCGTAGTAAAAATAATGTGACCCCACTTACAACGAGTGTCCTGGATATGACATTAAATCATCAGATGGTGAGGCTCCAGTCTTTGAAATTTTGGGAATGTAGAGTACCCCTTCACTGCCATTCCTCCCAGGTCCTCACTGACCCTTATTTGTAGCATCTGATAGCGTTCTATCTATGGGTTAAATAACACAAACTGTAAGGCAAACTGGATTCTTTAACCTTGGTATGGCAACCAGTATAGGAGAGCTTTCTAAAAAGACAAAAATTAAGAGGGTTAAAGAGATAGTAAAAGGGTCAGGAAAAGGAATCTGTGTTAACCGTGAGTTTTTATATCTTTACTGGTAATGATGATAATTAGATTTATCAGCGATATAACTAACCATTACGGTTTAACAGTAAAATAGGTAACCGTTACATCACTAATACAGACAAATAACATATTTAGAAATGAAAATGTGTCCAGCAAAATGAATCGCACTAAATTCTCATTAACATAAAAACGAATTAACCAATTCTCGACAAAAGACAAGGCTTTGTTAAAGTTTACATTTGCCCCAGCCCTCTTCCACTGACAGGATTTGACTTGAGGTCAATTTTAAGGCTCTTTAAAGCTCAGAGTTTTCCTTCTCCTAGACTGGTAGCTCAAAGAAGCCTTCAGAACCCAGTCTCTCTTGTTATTTGCACATTGGTAAAAATGGAAGAAAGAACGAATGCATCAATGGTTTCCCCAAATATCATTTGCCCAGTTGGCTGGGGCAGTAGAATACACCGACTGCTTCTCTGCTGAGGGGTAAGACCCCGCCAACGAGTGTCCTAGACATGAAACTAAATAATCGCATGGTGAGGTTCCAATAATACTGGAGCTTTGGGCAATGCGGAGTACCTCTTCACTGGCATCACTCCTAGAGAGGTAGCACCTGATAGGGTCCTATTTATGGGTCAAATAAAACTAAACTTAGCAGTCGACTTTCTCTGTTGACTGCCCTAGGACTTTGCATTCCCTCGTCTTCTTCCGGTCCCGCAGGAAATCTCGCGCGTAAGCTCTTTGTGTGAGTTTCGCGCCAAAACGGACAAAGGGATCCTCTGACTGGCACTCACCCACAACCACAGAAATGAATGCCACCTATCATGCCACAGAACGGTTTATATGTATAAAAATGGATTCGGCATTAAAAAAATACAGTGGTTGATGTGCCATAAAACTAAACCAAACCAAATATCATGCATCTAATTGGAAAAAAAAATCAAGAAAAAGAAGCAGTTTTACTGTGAGTTTTTTATGGCTTGGTAAAAATGATAATCAAATTTATATTGATATTATTAGCTAAAAGGAATTTCGTCAGAATTTTACCATAAAACAAGTAGCTATTTAATTTCTCTACCCTGCCGTATACCATCTGGTGTATCACAAACTCAATGATATAGATGAGACATATTTAAGATGAGATTTTCGGATATGCGTTATTGTTGTGAGAGCATTTTGGCGTAGATATTCTCCCTCTGTTGTTTTTCAAATGGCCGTCGAATTCTGTCATTTCTTGTGAGAAACGAATCGAAATACATACAATATCCTCTTAATGCCTGGCTGTGGATATAATGTAGGTAAATGAAGTCAACTGAAAGAAATAATTCCTATGGTTTCCATAAAAATTTCGCTTACCTAGCTAAATGATTATTAACATTTAATGAGGCGCAAAACATTCGGAAACTGGGAGTGGAAAAAGTGGAGACTCATAACTGTGGAAGAATCATTGCTAAGATTTCTTATTTGATTTTCTATTAATACTTGTTTTTGTACCTCTCTCTCTCTCTCTCTCTCTACATATATATATATATACATCTATGTACACGCACTTATATATATATATATATATACGTATATATATATACAGAAAAATACGACCACACACACACACACACACACTCACACACACACACACATATATATATATACACAGACATATATACATCTATGTACACGCACTTATATATATATACAGAAAAATACGACCACACACACACACACATATATATATATATATATATATATATATATAGTAGCTAGTCTTAAATTCCCCTTGCGTCGACCCAAAATATACCTTTTTATTTCTATCATTACCCGGATCACTATATACTTCAACTTTATACACCACACATTCTTGTTTACATTTGCCTTCCAGCGGGCATCTAACCTTATCCCTACAATTACATTTAGCAATCACCTTATTTTTCTCTTTACTTAGTTTATATATATATATATATATATATATATATATATATATATATATATATATATATATATATATATATATAAGCGTCGAAGCTGGCATTAATAAAAAAAAAAAAAAAGCAGAGTCAAAATTGTTATCGCTGTCGTAAGCAAATGGACGCAACGAGACGAGTTCAAATCCTGGACGAGGCTGTTTGACTTTGACTTCACACTAACACCCTTGCGAAAGGTATGAATCTTTGTCGTCTCCCTTCAGTTTGGTATAAAATTAGGGGGAAGATCAGGTTCTCTCCTATTGGAAGGAAAATCAGACTCGACGAAAGAAAAACTGCGAATTTCTCTGGTTTCTTTGTTTAATGGCATATCAATCTTTGTAGGTTATTTCCTAGAAGAACAGTAGTGGTACTATTCACCCATAGCTGGGAGGATAAGGGGGTTCATACCTTTCCCAAGAGTATTTGCCCGAAAGTGAACGTAATAGCGTGACTGGAGTACGAACTCGCTTACTACGATTCCGCAGTCTTTCGCTTTAACCATTACACCACGAGGAAACCCCCTGAATCTCTCTGGTTGGCCCTCATAAGTAGAGATTGCCGGAAGAGTTTACTATATATATACTACAGTTTGTCTATGTTATCGTTTATTATTACATGTTTGTAGTTATTTTCTGCAAAGCAGAGAATTAAAAAGGAATTCTACTTGATAATATTTGTTTTGACGGTATCATGTTCCATTAGAAAATCAAACGCTGGTATCTTTCGTCTAGAGGAAAATAAGTTATTTAAAAATATTTTGGGAGTACTTATTTATAATCGGTAATATATATATATATATATATATATATTGGGAGGGTCAAAATAGATGCAACCCATTAATATGATAATGATTTATTACCGAAACAAACGCAATGGTTGTCATCTGAAACATGTCCTGAAAAAATGCATTCTTTGAGTTAGACATCAAATCAATGTTGTTTTTTTTTAATTTTTATTATATCAGCTTCCAGAACATGCATTTCTTTTTTGAGTTTTAAAATCTCAGTAATAAATCATTATGATATTAATGGGTTGCGTCTATTTTGAGACAGTTTTGAATGATTTTTGTCTCCAAATAAGTAATGATGCAAAATAATTTCTCTCTCTTGACCAAGACATTTTGATCAAGGATTAATAGTTGTTATATTATACTATTTTCAAATAGAAAACAGAAAGAACACATCATTAATTGTAGTAGAGTTATTAGCAGTCACATGGGTCCCATGTATTTTGAGACACACTCACTCTCTCTCTCTATATATATATATATCATCATTATCATGTCGCGCCGCCTGCGCGGATATCCCTGACCGTCTCTCGCCATTTCTCCCTATCATTCATCGCCTCCGGCAGGTCTTCAGGGTTACATCCCGTGTCCTCACACAGCTGCTGTATGTAGGTTCGTGCTGGTCGTCCCCTCTTGCACATCCATGTGTGGGGGTCCACAGGAGTACATCGCTTATGAGCTCGTCCTTGCTTCTCCAGCAGTGTCCTGCGTGTCTGGTTCGTCGAACTTGTATAGTTTTTGTGATGGGGGGCAAGTGTCTGTATAGTTGGAGTCTCGTGGGGTGTTGTCGCCAGGACTTGTTTAATACTGCTCTCAACATTCTTGTATAATTTCCGTCCAGCCTCCTTTCCAGCCGCTTCGTAAGCGTCCATGTGGTGCATCCATATAGTAGTATCGACACAACCGCTGCCTGGAAGAAACTGCGTTTCATTTTGTCAGTTAGGTCCGACATATAGTATTTGGCGACTATAGTCGAGGGTGACCCAAAGGCTCCCTTTTCGATAGCTACTACACCAAGGTGTAGGGGATGGCGCTACTCCTTTCCCTTGATTGCTCCACTTTTACGCTTGATCCGTACCTTATAATGCTAAGAGTTAAGCAAGGATGTATCAAGTACCATTTTTGAGTCTTTGGTATGACTCAACCTGGGATTGAACCCAGGTCTCCCGGGCCATTGGCGAACACTCTAACCGCTAAGCGAAATGTACTATTAAAATGAGCTCTGAACAAAATGTAGAAGAATATCATGATATTTCAACTAGAAGATATAACACAGCAAATTCACTCACTACACCTAGTTTCACGTACATGATCTTCAAGTGAGCTTGTATCGATACATCTAAATTCTATTTATCTGGATAGGTTTTAATTTTTTCTGATTTACCTAGTTTTATCTTCTGGTTAGAATATCGTGTTATATATAAAATATCGTGTAGTTACAAAAAAACATTATATTCCTTGATCAATTTGTCAAACGCCAGTGATTGGTTAGATTGTAAATAGATAAAGTGAATCATATTGTTTTTCCTGTGATTCCCTTAGCATTTTATTGTCAATTATGATTTTTTGGGGGTGGGGTAAAGAGCAAAAAGGTTTTAATAACCGGTGTAATTACGTCGCATTTTAAAATAACTTATTTTCATATTTAGTTGATAAAAAGCAGACTTTGCGTAGAGGGGTTTTAGTAGCCCATGGAAAGATAGAATCTTTCAATAAAACCGTTCCTCTAAAACGTAAATATCTGGAGCTCAGATAATTTAGCCTTGGTGAATTCGGAAATTTGAAGATGTATGGAGGGAGAATTTTTTAAATGGGTAGAAGAGCAAGAAAGGGAAAAAAAACAAAAACTCACAAAAACCAGACACCCTAGTTTGGCGAGAGCTGAGTACTGGACAGGAAGACAAAATCTGTGTAAATGAATACTTTCGAGCAATCCATATGTTAAAAAAGAGCTTGTGTCCTCGAAGATCACTTAAATAGACAGATCCGCGTATTTGATTGGTTGCTTGCAACAACCAATCAGATGCGCGGATGCGCGGTCAGTAATCATCCAAATAAATAAAAAGCCAATTCAATTCCCGGTTTTTTTTTGGGGGGGGGGTTCCTATGTTGCGTATATCATAGACTGATCATCTCTGATAGGGTTAGCAGGGGGAGGAGAGTATGATGTTGGAAGACCCGAAACTCTCTAAGGAACCGAGCAAAACATCGCTGACGACACCCTCCGGCGCTAAATGTATTAAGGCGTATATTTAAAGTCGTGGATACAAAACAATGGAAAAACCTAGAATCTTTGTATCATAATTTTGAAACTCCTATAAAACCATCAAACGTTTATTATTTTAATGGTTTTTTGATTTATAATTAATTTTTCTCGTCTTATTTTACAAAAATTGTTTTTTACAGATATCATCCAGAAGAAATTAATCAAAATTAATTAAAATGATCTATCAGACTTTAAAAGAGGTCAAATTATTTGAGCTCGTATAGCAGGTGCTAGTGTAACTGCTGAATTATTTGGTGTAGCTAGGAGTACTGTATCGAAAGTAATTACAGCATTTGAGAAAGAAGCAAAAACTTCCTCACTGAAGTCAAATTCTGGAAGAAAGCGAAAGCTGTCTGATAGGAACTGTCCGATTATTATGCGAATTGTTTGGAAGGATCACAAGAATACAACTCCGAAAACAACAGCAGAGCTTAATAACCATCTCAGGAACCCATTTTAATCAAAAACTGTGAGAAGGGGGCTGCACAAAGCCGGATTTCACGAGAGGCCTGCAATCAGAGAATCATATTAAAATAAATTTGTTTGAAATTTTCAGGTGTTTTCGTTTTTTTTTCCAACCTATATATATATATATATATATATATATATATATATATATATATATATATATATATATATATATAAAGAGAGTGCGATAGGGAAATTATCGCTATTTCGAATTATTAAATTCGTGCCTGCCTTTTATTTCAGGTTTTGGAAACAGCTTCTTGTACTGCCAGTTATTCACGCCGAAATCCCCAATACGAAGATTCTTTTTAATTTTTGGGTGGCAATGAGCAAATATTCATACTAATATTGATGAAAACCAAGTAACCAGTCCACATCAGAGTGTTTTAGGTGGTCGCAAGCAATGATGACGTTATGCTCTCATTCGTCTTCCAACATGGCTTCAGATACAATACGGAGACCTATATAAAGTGCTTGGGGGAGGTAATACAGCCCCTCGATCGAGAGGGTGGCTGCTGGAAGACCGTATGTCTAACAACACAGGTCTCTTGACTATGCCACACAAGCAGAAGTCAGTCTTGGTTGTCGGAAAATTTCTGTGATCACATCACTCCGAGCATCTAGCTGCCGAGCTCCCGAGATTGCAATCGCCTTGATGTTAGGGGTACAACTGAGAGGGACCAATAAAACTCCGCGCAACACAAAGGAGAACGGCAGCATTTAGCAATTTAAACAAGGCGACCTGTCGGAAAGGCTAGCAGGACATTCCGGAGTCGTCCAGAGGCAGCCGTTGAAGCTAATGACGAATTTTTGAATAAATTTTCTTTATAGTATTTCAAAAGATGTTCATGTAATTTTGGTAAATATTTCAACATTCATTTTTCGCATAATTTAGACAACAATTTACTTATCGCACCCCGTACACACACACACACACACACACACACACACACACACACACACACACACACACACACACACACACACACACACACACACTTTCTCTCTCTCTCTCTCTATATATATATATATATATATATATATATATATATATATGTGTGTGTGTGTGTGTGTGTGTTCAACTTTATTTATATATATATATATGTTTATTCAACTTTCTTTATATATATAAAGTAAGTTGAAAAAACAAAATAATCCAAAATTTATATATATATATATATATATATATATATATATATATATATATATATATATATATAAATAGACAGTTGAAAAAACAAGAAAATACAAAATTTTATGAATTCATTCTGAAAATAGACGTTGAACGTTTGAAACCCAAAAAAATTCGAACATTAGCTCACGTAACAACAACCTAATTAAATTTCAAAAATAAGAAAGCTGAATATGCTGTTATGAATTTTCCTTTTTATATAAACTTACTTTTCTCCAGTTATTTCATCAAACATCCATAACTATTTTAACAATATTTTTCATTATTTTAATGTCCTGAAGAAGGTTATAACCGAAATGTTCAACACCGATTTTTATAAATTCATCAAATTTTATTTATTTTGTTTTTTCAACTTTCTTCATTCTGTCGGATTTATTTCCTTATTTATTTTCAGATTCATAGATATATAGATAATGGACGAAAAAATGATATGTAAAAAAAAAACAGCAACCGTTTAAAAACGTTGGATGAAATAAAGTGTTCGTATGCTGGTAAGCAGAGCAATATAAAGAGTAAAAATTAAATTCGTTATTTCCGATAGACTCCTATCTGAAAATTGTTTTACTTTTTCTTTTTTTTTGGCTTTTTTTTATTTTTCGTTTTAGGAAAAACATATGAATTTAATAGTAGTACATTATCTAAGGAAGGTGATAGATAGATAGATAGATAGATAGATAGATAGATAGTCGCCTTAGATTTGGAACAGATACAAACAAGGAGACATTGATCAGATCTATCATCAATCTGAAGAAATATATATATATATATATATATATATATATATATATATATATATATATATGTGTGTGTGTGTGTGTGTGTGTGTGTGTGTGTGTGTGTGTGTGTCAGATTGACAGTCAGACAGTCAGAGGTAGACTTAAAGATAAAGAAAGACGAAAAGATGGAAAGAGAGAGAGAAAGAGGGGCCTGAATAGACCGAGGTAGATTGATAAGAAATTTAGACTGAGACTCATTGATCATAAATATTATCTTAAAATCTTTACTTTTTCCCAAAGGATAACGTATTCCTTTCAGCGACAAAAACATGAAATAATCCGGAACGTATTTCCCTTCAAAGTTTTCCCGCCAGAAAATAATCGATGCGTCCCTGAGTTAAGAGGCGATTTGGCAATATGCTACAGTAGGTTTCTTCTCTTTTTAAAAATATATAGTTACTTCTTTCTTGTGATCAAATGAAAGAATGCGTAGTTTTTTTTTTTTCCTTAGAGGAGCACTTCAAGAAGAGCACTTCATGAGAGCACTTCACGATGAGGACTTTATGCCGGTAGCTAAATTCATCAGTTTTGAAAATCAAAACAAGCGTCTGATAACCAACTCAAAACATCCAAACATTTTGTTCGTTTGTTTGTTTGTTCGTTTGTTTGTTTGTTTTTCTTTAATGATAAATTCTTGGTTGGTTGTTTGGGTTTATGGCATATCAACCTTTGTTGGTTATTTAATGCTAAATCCAGGTTTATACGAATTATCTATCATATTTCAAACAATTTCATTTCAAACAATTCAAATTAGCATAAGTAAGCGGTTTAAATGTAAGTACATGGATAAATTGTCAAAAATATTTCTATTTCAGTGTTATTCAGTTTTGTCAAACGGTTCTATTTTAAACCATTCAGTTTAGCATAAGTACGCAGTTTAAATATCAAAACAGTTCTATTACAAGTAATTCAGCTTAGCATAAGTACACAGTTTAGTTCTATTTGCCCCAAAGATAGGACCCTATCAGGTGCCACCACTCCGGTCCAGAGTGGACCTGGGAGTGATGACAATAAAGTGGTACTCCGCATTCACCAAAGCTCCAGGAATACTGGAACCTCACCATTATATTGTTTAGTGTCATATCTAGGACACTCGCTGGGAAGGGAGCTTAACCCCCACCCACCCAGCAGAGGTGCAGTCGGTCTATTCTACTGCCCCAAGCGACTGAGCAAGATAAATTCTTGAAGTTTGTCTTTGTACCTTCGCTTAAAAATTGAAACCCACCAACTACTAAAAAGAAATTACTCCTAACAACTTTTGGGTTTCCGTCAGATCTTTAAGGCTTCTCCAGCAATGTCCTGCATGTCTGGTTCGTCTAACCTGGATAGTTTTCGTGATGGGACGCAGGTGGCCGTATAGTTGGTGCCTTGTGGGGTATTGCCACCAGGACTTGTTCAATATTGCTCGCAGCATTCTTGTGTAATTGCCGTCTAGCTTCTTCTCCAGTCGTTTAGTTAGCGTCCAAGTAGTGCATCCATACAGCAGTATCGATACGAAACAGCGTTTCATTAAAAACAATTATAGTTGCAAGTAACTATAACTGATCGATTAGTTTTAACGGCATGTCATCTCGCCAACGGTTTATTTCATGCCAAGAAGTTAGGAAATCGCGTTCATTGTACGTTCCTATTAGCTTTTTGGCGGAGTTTGAGAGGGTTTTGTGCACAATTATTTGAAATCAAAGATAACTATCAATTACAAAAAATTTTCAAAGTTTTATGCTTTCAAGTATTCTAATATAATACTAAGAATTATATCGTTTTTAGAAATTATTTCTATTTAATAATAGTCATTTGTTTACACAGACTTGTATGGTTTCATATATCTAATAATTATCCTTAGTAAACAACAATCATCATCATCATGTCGTGCCGCTAGCACGGATATCCCTGAACCTCTCTCGCCACTTCTCCCGATCGTCCATCACCTCTGGTAGGTATTCAAGGCTACATCCCGTATCCTCACATAGCTGCTGAATGTATGTTCGAGCTGATCGTCCTGCTTTTGCCCGGCCATATGTAGGGGTCCATAGGAGTACATATCTTATGAGCTCGTCCCTGCTTCTCCAGCAATGTCCTGCATGTCTGGTTCGTCTAACCTGGATAGTTTTCGTGATGGGAGGCAGGTGGCCGTATAGTTGGTGCCTTGTGAGGTATTGCCACCAGGACTTGTTCAATATTGCTCACAGCATTCTTGTATAATTGCCGTCTAGCTTCTTCTCCAATCGTTTAGTTAGCGTCCAAATAGTGCATCCATACAGCAGTATCGATACGACCGCTGCCTGAAAGAAACAGCGTTTCATTAAAAACAATTATAGTTGCAAGTAACTATTCTTACTCCAAATGATTTACAGTTATATATCAATTATTCCAATAAAATATGAATAATTTGCACACAGTTGTATGGTTTCAAGTTTTCCTATCTAATGATAATTATTATAAGATTTTAAGTAGTTATTTTCATTTGATAATTGCTATTTATTTTCAAATAGTTATATGATTTCAAGTAAATAATAATAATCCTTAATAAGCAAGTATACTTTCAAATAATTATTCTTAATGCAAATAATTAACAACTGTATGATATCAAGTATTCCATCGAATATGAATAGCTATTAAACAGCCCTATTTGACCCTTAGATTGGACCTTACGACTCCAGCCCAGAGTAGAACTGAGAGTAATGGCAATGAAAGAATATTCTACGCTCCCCAGATCTACAGAAACCAAGCCTATCAGATTCAGTTTAGTTGTGATACACCGGACACTGATTAAAAATGTTGCGAGTTTTCACTCAAGAAAATTATTAAACGGATTTTATCAATACAGATAATGGAATAAAACTAACCAAGCAAAGGGGAGTAAGTTTAAATAATCATGTGAGATAATTCCCTTTCGTGCAAAAGAAACTCGATTTTCCATTAGCTAAAGTTAGTTTTAGCGAAACAGCCTTCAAGGTAATTAAAGTTTCAGATGTTTTTAAAAGTAGACTGGAATTTGTTTGTTACTTTAGCCAAATGCTAACATAAAATTTTAAAAGATGACATATTATAACAGTATATTCTCATAAATAAAAATCATATTTAAAAATTTCTGATAAGTCATTAAATGTCCGTACAGCTATGGCTCTACCATTTTTGAACATGATTTTAATAAAATATTCAGGGATTATAAGAGTCATGCCTGGAATAATTTTTAACTGATCTGGAAGATTGGCTGAGGATTTGTCGCCAGATTAGTTTCAGTTATTTCGTTTAACATAAAAGAAAAGAGATTCGTTTTTACTGCAACAAGTATTTTTTAAAACTGATGTTTTTGTTCATTGATTATAAAAATTGATGATGAATGATAAATACATTGCACAATAGCAGTTCTCCATGTTACACGACATATAAGTTCTGTTCACGTAAAAATGTGAATTATAGATTGCATGCACAAGTTACTTTTTTTTTTATTGTGATGTAAGTCTCTGTGGGATCTCGGGTGGTGTAATGGTTAGCAAGCTCGACTAGCAAACCTATACGAGTGAGTTCGACTCTCATTGGGTGCCCCTTTCATATGGCCTTGTGCCACATCTAAGTAAAAATTTCTCTGTGGGATCAGCCAAACTTTTTGGATGAGCTGAAAACAGCTGAATGGTGTGTTAGTGTGCTCCAGATTCAGTAAAAATTACTTATGACGTCTTAAATTCAGAGTTTTCCTTATCCAAAATGGGTTGCTTTACCAAGGCAAAAGAGAGCAATTCGCTTTATTATATACCAATGACTGAAGGGTGAAGAGATTGCAACTGGTAATTCTCAAAACTAATTTTTTTGTCTATTGATTCAAAAACTGATGATGAAAGATAATTTATGTAATAATAACTCTCTATCGCACATATACGAAGATCATTAAATAAGTTTCCAGATTTTTCCCGTATGTGCACCTTTATTGATAGTACACACATGAAACTCTAGTCCCCTTCGAAGTAATCTCCTCTGGCTGCAATGCACTTGTTCTACCGTTCCAACAACTTCTGGAAGGCCTCATGGAAGTCCTCTTGTGTGAGCGTGTCAATGACCTTCGTCACAGTCTCTTTCATCTCCTCAATTGTCTCATAACGACAGCCACTGAGCTTAGGGAATTACCAAAAGTCACAGGGGACAAGGTCTGGACTATAGGGAGGCTGAGGAACTGTCTTGATGTCCATCTTGGTCAAATAGTCAGTGACAAGGGTGGAGTTGTGGACTGGTGCATTGTCCTGGTGGAAATTCTACTGACCCGATTTGAAGAGTGCTGGCCTCTTCCAACCGAATATCTTTCTGAACTCCCTTAAAACCTCAACAAGGTAACCCTTTGGCCAATCAACTCTGATGTATTGACTTCCTTACTCCTGCCACACCTCTCATCATCCCTCACAGACTCCCTGCCTTCCTTGAATCTCTTATACCACTCAAAAACAGATGCTCGATTCATGCAAGATAGTCCAAAAGCAGTCTGAAGCATTCCATACATTTCTCTGGCATTTTGTCCAAGTTTAAAACCGAATTTTATTGCATATCGTTCTTCTAAAGTGTCCTCACGTCCAGATTGCATTTTTGAAATTCACCAGCTGTGACAATCAGGGTGTATTCCAATTCCTGTTGTAGCTGTTGATTTGAACCTGAACTCATAAAAATTGGTCAGTCATCTCATAAGATGAGTAGAAATAACATACTGAATTTCCAAGGCATGTACAAAAAAGTCTGGAAACCTATTGATTGCGCCACATATGATTTGGTTTGGTTTCTTTGTATAATGACACATCAGCCTTTGTGGGTTATCAAATGTCAAAGCCATCCCTCTAGAAGAACAGTATGATATTATTTAACCAATAGCGGCGGAATAAGCGGGTACAAACATCTCCCGAAAGGTACTATTTACCAACCCCTCCGCTCGGGCAGGATATGACACAAGGTCAATTTTTAAGCGGAGTTTAACAGGTTTGAATTCAGAGTTTTCCTTCTCCTAGACTAGTTGCCTCACCAAGGCTGAAGAACCTAGTCCGTCCTACTATTTACCCATAGCTGGAGGGAGAATAAGGGGGTTCATACCTTTCCCAAGGGTATTTGCCCGAAAGTGAACGTAATAGCGCGACTGGAGTACGAACTCGCGTACTACGATTCCGCAGTGCATCGCTTTAACCATTACACCACGAGGACACCCCATCTCCCGAAAGGTATTTGTCCGAAAGTGAACGTAATAGTGAGACTGGAATTCGAACTCGCTTATTACGATTCCGCAGTCCAGGGCTTTAACCATTAAATCACGAGGACAAACCCACAGGTCATATAAGGACCTAAAAGTTTAAATGACCTGAACTATACACTGCTATGTGTTTAAGACGTGAACCATTAACTGTTATGTATCTAAGACGTGAATTATAGACTGCTAAGTGTTTTTGTTTGGAGTGATGAAGGCTTCCGGAACATCAGCCACACTTTTTTGAAGGGTTGATAAGAGGCGTATAGTGAATTAATACACCACAAGGAGTTCAGTTTGCTTTACGAATAAGATGGGCGAGAAAGAATATTTCTTATTGCAACAGATAATTCTAAAAAAGAATCTTTTTTCTTTTATTCGATGGCATATCACCCTTTGTACGTTATCTAATGCCAAAGCCATCCGTCTAGAAGAACCTTAGTGGAACTATTTAACCCATAACTCGAGGAATAAAGGGGTTCATACATTTCCCAAGTATGGTGAACTTAACATCGATGGTGAACGTAACATCGTGAACGGAGTTCGAACGCACTTACGACGATGTCACAGTCCTACATGTTAGCCACAACGCTTTAGAGACTTCCCTCTTAAAAGAGTTTCTATTTTCAGTATTGTCTTCTACCTTTAATTTTTGGATTGGTTTGGTCGAGCCTTATGGCATATCAACCCTTGTGGGTTATTCAACGCCAAATACCTTTTAAAGCAACAATCTGGAAACACACACGTATGTAAGAACAAAATAAATTCTAAAAAATACTAATCTCTTCGTGGACCTAACTATTTAAAAATATTTTTATTTTCTCTTCGGACCCACAACAAAAAATTATATATATATATATATATATATATATATATATATATATATATATATATGATTTGTAAGTGAAAAATTTGTTTGTAGTGACATTATTTTTAAACACTCCAGAGCTCATTTGTTTGCACGTAGTTAAATGGTTTCAAGTATAGATATCAAACACAAATAATTCTATTTAATATTAATCAATTGTTTATGCTCAGTTAAATGGTTGGAAGTATTGTCAACGCTAATAATTCTAAATGGTTTCAGATATTGTATATCTCATACTAATAATTCTTTTCATCATCATTTATTTTCTAGCATACAGTCAAATAATTTCAAGTGTTGTTATCTAATACTAATGATCATATCTAATAATCAATTGTTTCCACACAGTTAATTACCCATTTAGCTGAGGCTGTAGAATAAACCGACTGCAACTCTGCAGAAGGGTAAGACCCCCCCCCCCAACAAGTGTCCTGGATATGACACTAAACAATCTGATGGTAAGGTTCCAGTGATGCTAGAGCTTTGGGGAATGCGGAGCACCCCTTTATTGCCATCGCTTCCAGGTCCACTCTGGCCCGGAATTGTAGCACCTGATAGGGCCCTATCTATGGGGTAAATAGAACTAATTGCATACTTAGGCTATACTGAATTGTTTGAATTAGAACTGTTTGACTAAACTGAATAACTTAAAATATAAATGCTTTTGACAATTAAACTGTGTACTTACATTTAAACTGCGTGCTTATGCTAAACTGAATTATTTGAAATGGAACTGTTTTTGAAATTGAAACTGTACTTACACTAAACTGAATTGTTTAATATACAATTGTTTTTTACATTTAACCGTGTTAACAAAATCTGTACTTACACTAAACTGAATTAGCTGAATTACAACTGTTTGAATAAACTGAATAACTTGAAATAGAAATGTTTTTGACAAATAAACTGGGTACTCATGCTAATTTGAATTGTTTGAAATTGAATTATTTGTATAAAAATGGAGTTGGCGTTAAATAACCTACAACCAACCAACCAACCAACCAGCCAACCCCACAGTTAAATGATTTCAAGTATAAATGATTATCCAGTTCTATTTGACCCAACTATGGTTCAAACAGGACAATCTAACAGCATTATCATCAAGTAACGTTGATAGTACGGATTTTCCTCACCCTCAGTATCCATCAATCCTTATCATCCATAGCTTCCGGCGTTTCTTCCAAACTACATCCTGTATCCCTACACAGCCGAAGTAAATAAGTTATTACTGCTTTGCTAACACTGTCACGTCCATATAAGAACATCAATTCGTCCTTGCTTCTCCAGCAGTGTCCCGCATATATTCATCTTCTTTGGATGGTTTTTGATATGGGATGTTAGTGGCCGTACAGCTGTTGTTCCGTGGAGTGTTGCTTCGATGATTTATTCAAAATAGCTTATCGCATTCTTGTGTAGTTTTTCTCAATACATTTTGTTAGCGTCCATACAGAGTATCCATAGAGTTGTATTGACACAGCCACAGCTTGAAAGAAATACCGTTTTATTTTATTAGATAGAGCAGACTTCCATACGATCGATAACCTATCATAGTTGGTGTATTTCTAACAAGTACTACCAATCCGGGTCAGAGTAGATCTGGGTGTAATGGCAATGAAGGATTTAGGAATGGAGGCTCGCGATCAAAGGGCTTAGGGTACTTGGTGGGGGTCATACTCTTCTGCAGAAGTCAAGTCAGCGTAATCTACAGTTCTGAGCAATAGGGTAGTAATTTTTTAGAATCAATAGATGAAAAATATGCAAGTTTTAAGAAGTTCTTGTTATAAAAAGAAATTAATTTATTCTTCTTCCAGCCATGGATAACTAGCAAGACAGGCTGATTCTTCCAGTGAAAGAAGGAACCAAACACGACACATAAATCATCAAAAAATTTTTATAGAGGAATTATATATGAAAAAAAAAACTTTTGTCAAAATCGGCGTAAAATAAAAACATAGTTATTTACTAATCTTATATGTTTCTCAATGACAGAATTATAGAGAATTTAACTCCATAACAATAATCTGCTCATCCAGCCTCTAACTTTTACACAACGTAAGATACATTTCAGTACAATATTCGTGCTATCCATTGCTATAAACAAAACTTTTTAACCAAGAAAAGGGAGTATAAGTTCAAGAATGCTAATTTTTATTCACGAAAAGGTCTAAGTGAAACTAACAAATGTAAATAATAATCTTATCAATGTTAGTTGTTTGGGTTCAACTTCTTGTGAAGTCAAAAAATCCAACAAAAAGAATGTATCTCAGAGATCAACAAGGGACGCAATTCTTCAAGACGAAGGAACATTAGGATAGAATTTCTGAGAACACGGTAAAGTTCGAAGTAAATCACATTACCTTCTCTTAGGAATCAAGACTGGAGGACATTCATGTCCGAAATCGAGAAAGTGAACAACTTATTGACAAATATCTCAACAAACGACATCCCGGAGTAAAACGATTTAATATACGCAGGAGCAAAATTAGTCAGTGAAAAGATCGGGATCGCCTTGAACACCTCAGACAGAAAGTCAAACCCCGGGTGGGAACTCAGACTTGAATCGCAGATAAAAGGACGACGACAACGAGCAAAAATACAAAAACGGAACATTAAGAAATATTCGGACGAAATTGAAAAAGCACGGCAACTAGAACGAAAAATAAAACTTAAGAAGATCAACCAAAATATGCTGGCGAAAGAAGGAAGACTAAAAGATAGAGAGACAAGACCAAACAATACTGAAAAAATAGGATGTTCCAAAACAATGAAGAAAATTCTGTGAACAATTTCGGGGGAGGATGGGTGAAACCATACCGACTATCGGATACGAGAGAGAGAAAAAGGTTTTGGAACAAAATATGGAAACGGAAATATCATAACAAAAAAGCCGAATGGATAAACAACATGGAAACAGAGTTGCAAATGCTCGAAAAAAGCCCTCAAGTAAACATACACCTCGATACTCTCAAGGTTCAACTTAAAAGAATATCAAACTGGAAAACCCCAAGCCAAAATGGCATACGTAGATTTTGGCTTAAAAAATTCACCTCCATATACGACAAACTTGCTACCGAAATGCATATTAAAAACTGAGATACCCGAATGGATAACCAAAGGGAAGACAACTCTAATTCAAAAAGACCCCTCAAAGTAACTGTCCATAACGTGCCTACCGATGATGTGAAAAATACTAACGGCACAAATTACAGAGAAGATCTACAACTCATTGATAGGCCACAAAATCTTCCCCGAGGAACAGAAAGGATGCTGCAAGAGAACCGGAGGCACAGATGAACTACTATATATAGATAAACACATCCTCAACGAAAGTAAAACGAGACGAAAAAATCTAGCTATGGCCTGGATTCACTACAAAAAGGCTTATGGTATGATTCTCCAAAGCTGGATACTACATTGTCTCAAAATGTATATGATACCCGACCAAGTCATACAGTTTATCAAGAAGACCATGCAAACCTGTAGAGTGGAATTGACAGCAGGAGGAAAAAGATTAGCAGAGGTAAAAATCCAAAGAGGCATATTCCAGGGAGATGCATAATCACCATTACTATTTGTGATAGCCATAATGCGACTCAACGACATCTTTAGAAAATGCACAGCCAGTTACAAACTCAGTACATCGCAGGAAAAGATCAACCACTTGATGTACATGGATGACATCAAATTTTTTGCCAAAAACGAAACATAATTGGAAACCTTAATACAAACAGTCAAGATATAGGAATGCATTTTGGCATTAAAACATGTGCCATGCCAGTAAAAAAAGAAGTGGCAAACGACACATGACGGTAAAAGTCGAACTACCAAATCAAGTAGTAATCAGAACGTTCGGAAAACAGGAAACCTACAAATACTTGGGGATATCAAAAGCTGACACCATCAAGCAAGTGGAAATGAAAGAAAAAAATTTCAAAAAGTATATCTCAGAAGAGCCAGTAAACTACTCGAGACAAAACTCTATAGTAGGAACCTTGACAAAGAGATATATACATGGGCTGTCCCCTCGAAAGATACTCGGGAGCATTCTTGAAGTGGACCAGAGAAAAACTTAAGCAAATGGACCAGAAAACAAGAAAACTAATTACAATGCATAAAGCATTGAATCCGAGAGATGGCATTGACAGTGTATATTTATCAAGAAGAGAGGAAGGAAGAGGGCTTACCAGCATTGAAGTCAGCGTTGATGTATCGATACAACGACTCGAAGACTAAAAAGAAAAGCGCGGAGGAAAACTCATTACAGACATCAGAAACAATACTAACGATATGAGGACCAGCGGAACGAAAATAAACAGAAAGCAAAAGTGGGAAGAAAAACAACTTAATGGACGTTTTAAGCGACTAACAAGTGACATCACACACGAGAAAATATGGACGTTGCTAAGAAAAGGAAACCTTAAGAGAGAAATTGAATCTCTTCTAAAAGCAGCACAAAACAATGCCATAAGGACTAACCATATGAAAGCGACGATAGATAAGACGCAGTAAAACGGGAATTGTGCAAGAAATTCTCTTGAATCTCTTATACCACTCAAAAACTGATACTCGATTCATGCAAGATAGTCCAAAAGCATTCTGAAGCATTCCATATGTTTCCCTGGCATTTTTTCAATGATTAAAACAGAATTTTATTGCATATCGTTCTTCTAAAGAGTCCTCACGTCCAGATTGCATTTTTGAAATTCACCAGCTGTGACAATCAGGCTTTTGTAGGGTGTATTCCAATTGCTGCTGTATCTATTCATTTGAACCTGAACTCATAAAAATTGGTCAGTCATCTCATATGATGTGTAACAATAAGATACTGAATTTTCAAGAGTCTACGACAATTTTTAATGCCCATACAAAAAAAGTCTGGAAACATATCGTATGCACCTCGTACCTTTCCCAAGGATTATAGTCCAAAAGTGAACGTAATAGTACGATTGGGGTTCGAACTCACTTACTACGCTATTGCAATCCAACACATTAGCCTCTATGTCACAGGGAAACCACTCTATGAAGGGCAAATAAACTAGTAGGATTTTTTTTATCTATTCTTATTTAAGTGTACGAATACTTTTTTTATTAAAATATATATGTATAAAGGAAAAGCACAATTTAACAGACACTATATTTCAATACTAATACATGAGAAATTTTCAGTCTTTTACACTCATTTTCTTCCGAAAGAGGAGGTCAATTACACTGACTACCTCTCCAAAAGAGCATTAAAACCCATATTAAATGTTATTTGATATAAGTGGTCTTCTAGATGTGATACTTTATTGCATTAATGTCAGGTTCAATCTCATTCTGTTGCCCTGTTGTCTCTAGTTGTAAAATAGGGCAGCTGTAACTCTGCATAGAGGTAAGACACCACCCCCAATTAGTCTCCTAAACCACTTGAGGGTGAGGATCCAGTTCTGGAGCTCTGAGGAATGTGGAGTACTTCTTCATTGTCATTACTCCCAGGCTCACTCTGACAAGTACTGATAATACCTGTTAAGCTTTCAGTTATGGGCCATAGAACTGTTTAATCATTTAGTATGCTTGAAAATATTTAACTGTGTGCAAACAAAGGACTGGTGTTAGATCGAATTTAGTGTTAGTTAATAATGCGTGAAATTATTTACCTATATGCAAACAATTGAACTCTGGCTAGTTTGAAAATTATTTTGACAACAAAGTATTCGCTTACAGATCATATTTATGATATATGCATAAATGGGATTTGACATTATATATATCTCTATTATATATATTTATATTATATATATATATATATATATATATATATATATATATATATATATATATATATATTTATATTAGAATATATGTATTAATTTGATTTGACATTAAATAACCACATAGTTTGATGTGCCATGAAATAGAACCAAACCAATCTGACCCCGAGTGGTTGTGCTTGCTAGGACCAATGCAAAAAATGATACCATTAATTCAAATCATTGAATCTAGTTTGTTTAAGTTTTATTCTATGAAGCTAAAATATTCAGCTTTTAAACAAAAACAGTTTTGCGTCTTACTGTTGTATAGCCACATAATAAATATGCATATATACACATATGCATGCAGAATACATATTGACGCAATAATAAAGACGAGTGAAGACTTCTTTAAAAAAATATACCTCTCACTTTGAAAGGTTGCCTGTGAGAGGGAGTTGGAGACCGAACAGAACTGCAACATATTGATCCCCACTCTTATGGCCATCAGCGTTGTGTCTTTCTCGTTCTCCAGGGCTGCTCAACCGGAGGCCCGGGAGCCCACTCTGCTGGGTGCGGTCTTCCTCTACCACATCTTGTCATCAAAACTGGTCTCCAAACTAACTAACTTCCTGTCTTCACCGAGTTATATAATAGTTCAGTCGCCCACTCAATATCTTTGGAATGGCATGTTTGTTCGTCATCAAGTGGAAATAACTGTCATGCAGTTCACAGGTCACTCTCTTCCGGTGCATCAGTCTATGACTGTACCGCGGGATTTTACCTTGTCCCATATTGTCAGCCAAACCTGCCTACACGATTTCTTCCCATAACTGCCATCGGAATGTGTCACTTCCTTCCAGTGCATCACTTTGGAATGGCATGTTTGGCCGGGTCGAAGGTCAATATACAACATCACTTGCTATTAGTTTAGTTACTGCTAAAAAAGGCAAGGACTTCCTATATGTGCGTAATGATTCCACAATTCTTTTGGCAAAAGTAGTTGTATTTTTCGTTTTTATTTTAGTTGCCTTTCATCGCACTAAACGAAATCATAAGTTACTGGTCAAATGTAAAAATGCAGAAAAATCATTGCCAATTTGTAATTCAATTAAGAAGTCAGTTCCGATCATTTTTACACGATTTCTTTCAGATAAACACAGAATATATATATATATATATATATATATATATATACAATGTTTCTCAAAATAGACACAGCCCATTAATATGATAATGATTTATTAGCAAAACAAGCGCAATGATGATCATTTTGAACACTTCCTGCATCCTTTGAGGTAGAGACATCGAATCAATGTTTTCTTAATTCTTATTATATCAACTTCCAGGACATGCAATCTTTTTTGACATTTGCTGACGTCAATATTTGACTTACCACGAAAAATTTGAAGGATCAAAAGGCAAAACTATTGAAGAAATCTTTTCTTACCAAAACAATAAAAAGATACATTCTTAACCAATTAGAATTATTGATAAATCAGCAACTCTTTCATCTAATTTCCAGCCTACCTAGATATTATAGATAAGCAATGAAGATGTTTTGTTTCTATAGATATCCGTACTAATAATACATGTTTCCCCAAATCATGAAAAAATTTAACTGCATCCACTTATAATATAGTGGATAAATATACTTTCTTTCTACATAATGACATACTCACACAAAGATCTTTTACAATATATTAACTAGATTTAGACAATGGAAACTGCCGCATGTCAGACATAAACTTTACTTTGTTGTAATGTAAACATTGGAAAATATTTATGCTCTTTTTCATATTATCTTTTCTTACAATAAAAGATTTTGTAACTTCTGCTTTTCAAAAAAACTTTTACTCAAGTTAAATAATTGTATTTCATTTAATTTGCACACTGGTGTCTTATTCAATCGTTTACGCTCTTAATCCACTCTCTCGTTCTCTCTCTCTCAATATATATATATATATATATATATATATATATATATATATGGGGGGTAGTTGGGCAGCAGTCTTTCATTTAAGCATGTTTGATTAAATAATAAAGACACATTTTGTCTATAGAAAACTTGAAAGGATCTTAATAAAATTATATAGACAAAATGTGTCTTTATCATTAAATCAAACATGCATATATATATATATATATATATATATATTGTCATCCACAGACAGACTGTTTAGTTGTATCACAACATTTCAGTGTGGCTAGACAAGTAGTAGACTTAAAGCTGGAATCAAAACCCACCCAACTTTACGTTAGACTTAGTATCATACCGCTCAGCCAGCAAGCGAACCACGTCAGCTCGGGAATTATTAGGCATTGTGTAGTAGCTTTCGTTTGTTTACATTTTTGCGTTACTGTATACCAGAGAGCTCAATTCATTCGAAGACCTTTGCATTATGTGCGTGACAGCCGTTAATTCCTTCGCAAGAGTGCTCAACCCCCGTGGGGAACGTATATATTGTCATCCACAGACAGACTGTTTCGTTGTATCACAGCTCTGCAGTGCTGATGATATGTAGACCAGATGAGTAATCCTAAAATACTGATGTAATTAAATGACTAATAAAAAACGTTTTGATTGACCCTCTATCTTTAAAATGACATATTTTATCCTTATAACGTTGGACAAGATATCCGAGAAAGTGACATTCTTGAAGAATTGTGTATATAACCTGAAATAACAGAATGCTAACAGAAAATAGGCTTCTGAACAAATATTGCAAAGTCGGAATAGATATATTTCAATATATAATATTTGACAAGGATCTATGTGATACATACGATTACCTTATATCAGAAACATTTGTATATATTTATATAAAATATCGGCCATAAATAACTACAGCCTAAAGAGTTATCTGGGAGAACATGAAACAATCAAAACAGACCGTCTTAGTTATTTATTATTTATGACCAGTCTCTACTACATTAAACTGTATAATCAAAAATAAAATTGCAACACACCTGTAACCAAAATATTTCATCACTATATAAAACGGCGTACTTACCTTTGAACCTTTGATTGGTTTGGTTTCTTTGTTTAATGGCATATCAACACTTTTTAGGTTATTTAATGCCAAAGCCATTCTCCAAGAAGAACAGTAGTGGTACTATTTAACCCATAGCTGGGAGGATAAGGGGGTTCATACCTTTCCCAAGGGTATTTGCCCGAAAGTGAACGTAATAGCGCGACTGGAGTACGAACTCGCGTACTACGATTCCGCAGTCCATCGCTTTAACCATTACACCACGAGGACACCCCTCTTTGAGTTTCAGTGATGAGAGTTTGGTAATAAGTAAAAAATTATATCGTCCGTTTTGATTGCATAATAGTAAAGTAAGTAAATTTGGCGACCTTAGTCGAGGGTGACCCGAAGTCTCCCTTTTCAATAGGGGAGGGTGCAACTTCTTCCCTGAATTGCTCCACTTTACCCTTGATGCTTATCTTATTATACTGAGTGTGAAGCAGGGCGGCATCAAGTACCATTTTTGAGTCTTTAGTATGACTCGACTTGGGATTGAACTCCAGTCTATCGGACCATTGGCGAACACTCTACTCATTAGCCCAATGACCCAGGATTGCATAATACTGAAGTAAAAATGATAGAATCATAGTACCAAATCTAAGACAGGCTTATTCCTTATGTGACGATTAACGAGCAATGCTATCAAGCCACAATTAGTGAATTTGATTCTCACTGACTTTCTTATACTTCTGATTTTGTATGGGGTCTCTTTGTGGCGTAGTGGCTAATGTACTCTACTGTGATCTCGTAGTGAGTGAGTTCGAACTCTAAGCGCGTTTGGAATAATATCATAAGGAAATATATGAAGCCTCTTATCCTTCTAGTTTTAGTCTGTGTTTAATATCGGCCATTGACGCTCATTAACGCCAAATCATGTTTTAACATATATATTAAATATATGATTTGTAAACACATTTTGTAGATGCACACAGTTAAGTGGTCCAACTGTTCCATTTCTAACAATTCAGTTTAGCTTGAGTCAACAAAGTTAAATGGCCCCAAGTATTGACATGAATCACTAACAATTCAACTAAAAATCAGTCATTTGTTTACACACAGTTAAATGTAAAAATTGTAGATAGGACCCTGGAACATCACAATTAGATTGTTTAGTCATATCAGGACACTTGTTGAAAGTTTCTTACCCTTCTGCAGAGACGCAGTCGGTGTATTGAACATCCCCATCCTTGATTTGACGAGGGAAAAGATAGTGTTTTGAAGGCTTAATGCAAAGAGGCTTCGGAAGGAATAATGCAATAATCAAAAAGCTTCTTTTAGGAACGAATGATATGCAAATTGCACACGATTATCTAAAAACATTTCGAGTTATAAAGCATGAGAATGAATCAGACGTTAAGGGTTCGATCCAAAAAAGGAAAGTATGCTTGTAACAAAGGTTCGGGAAATTTTCAAGTTGGTAGCGAAATGTCGCCATGAGAGTAAATGTTTACTTTGCAATTTGACGACAGATTGAGCCATTATACTTAATACATCAACCATGAAATAGTTTGGTAACCCAGATAGAGTAAAAAAAAAATAGTATATATTTGTTAAGTTGAAAAAGTCAATCCTGGTGAATGCTAGCTCATCAAAAGATCGGAAGCATTCGGTGAAAATAAAAGAAAGCGAAAAACTGGACAACAACCAGGACCTTGCCAGAGAGTTCGGGAATAAAAATGTGGAGTAACTGGAGCCCTTGAAATAATTCTACAGAACCTGGAAAACAGACTCGGGGAAATTGTCCTATTGAGAAAGTCAAAGTGGGAAGAAAAACAACTATATGGACACTTCAGGAAACAAATTTTGGAAATCGCACACTGGACTATTAAGACAGGGCTACGCTGGGAAAACATCAAAAAATTATTCAAACATGCTATATTCATCTTAAAAATTGTCCTTGTGCCACAGCCTGCGCGTGACGAAGTATCTGGGTGAATACATACTCACGGTTTTCCAATGTCGGAGAAATAACGACTCGAGTAAGAGGTGATAAAAAAAGCAGTTAATAATAATAATAATAATAATAATAATAATAATAATAATATGTCCTAGAGAATAAGACGTGCTAAATCCTCTGGGATTTTGAGATATAAACAGATTAACGAATCCCAGCCAGAAGACAAGACCTAATGATCCTCAACAAAAGAAGGAACCTACCATAAAGTGGATTTAGACATCCCAGCGGAACACAGAGAAAAAATCAAAGAAAACGAAAAGAGAGACAAATGCTTCGACCTTGCCAGAGAACTAAGAAAGCTATGGAACATGAGGGTGACGGTGATACCAACAGTAATTGGTGCGCTTGGAGCGATCCCCAAAAGCATGGAAAGAGGCTGGAAGAGTTCGAAATCAGAGGACTAGCCGAGACCATCAAAACTACAGCATCGTTACGATCATCCAGAATACTGAGAAGAGTCCTGGAGACCTGAGGAGACTTGCTGTCGCTCAGACTCCAGCAAAAGACCATCAGCTAATGCTGGTGCGAAAAACTTGCCAAGAGTAAAATAATGTTTATCATTTTTTGCAGCATTTAGTCCGTATTCATTTTTTTAGATTTTTTCCAACCTTGTTTTCTTTGAGCCTTTGACGCGTGTTTGTTTAGTCAGGTAGTAACACTTCGTTTCAGACTTCAAAAAGCGCATTTTGAGGAGAGCAGATTTACATTCTCGAGGGCCTTTCTCCTGTTCTTCAAATTAGCTTTCCATCGATTTTATACCAAAAAGACTAATATCATATTCAATAAACAGTAATGCTATTGCAAAATATGAAATTGTTGTTAATCGAGAAATGTGAACATGTACAGTCGACAAAAAATTCATTTTAATAGACGGTCTGTTACGGATTTTTAAAATTATTATTATTGTTTTTTCCGGTTTTATTTTTAATTTTTTTTTATTCTTTTTTTTTTTTTTTGCTAGTTCCCAGGGAAATGCTCCTCATTTGATCATAAGAAGTCTTGAATATCATCTTAAGAAAAAAAATCAAGTATTCAAAGTATTGGAAATAACTTCTTAAATAGTAAGTAAGTTAGCGACCATAGTCGAAGTTGACCCGAAGGCTCCCTTTTCGATAGCTACTGCACCAAGGTGTAGGGGAGGGCGCTACTCCATTCCCTGGATTGCTCCACTTTACCCTTGAACCGTACCTTATAATGCTGAGTGTTAAGCAAGGTGGTATCAAGTTCCATTTTTAAAGTCTTTGGTATGACTCGACCTGGGATTGAACCCAGGTCTCTCGGGCCATTGGCGAACACTCTAACCGCTGGGCCAATGTCCCGGTTCTTCTTAAATAGCAGGTCAATTTGACGTTTAAACTTGCTCGTGACTTTAATATAAAGAAGTGTCATTAAACTTTTATATGAACTCTCCACGAACCTTCCCTAGCTTAGTCGGCTGGGGCTGTAGAATACACCAATTGTATCTCTGCAGAGGGGTAAGACCCCGCCACGAGTGTCCTGGATATGACACAAAACAATCTGATGATGAGGCTTCAGTAATGCTGGAGCTTTGGCGATTGCGGAGTATCCCATCGTTGCCATCACTCCCAGGTCTACTCTCATCCTGAATAGTAGCACCTTTGGGTCAAATAGAACTGTTTGACATTTAAACTGAGTGCAAACAAATGATTCATGCTAAATTGAATTACTTGAAATAGAACTATTTGATCATTTAAATGTGTGTAAACAAGTGACGGATGTTTAATTGAATTGTTAGTGGTAGATAGCAATACTTGGAATCATTTAATTTTGTTGACTCATCAACATCATCATCATCATGTCGTGCCTCTAGCACGGATATCCCTGACCCTCTCTCGCCACTTCTCCCTATCGTTCATCGCCTCTGGCAGATCTTCAGGGCTACATCCCGTATCCTCACATAGCTGCTGAATGTATGTTCGTGCTGGTTGTTCTGCTTTTGCCCGGTCATATGTGGGGGTCCATAGGAGTACATCATTTATGAGCTCGTCCCTGCTTCTCCAGCAGTATCCTACATGTCTGGTTCGTGATTGAATTGTTAAAAATAGAACTGTTGGATCATTTAACTGTTTTTATCTACAAAATGTGTTGATAAATTGTATATCTAATATGTATGTAAAAATGAGATTTAGCATTAAATAACCAAAAATGGTTGATATGCCATAAAACCAAACCAAATCAAATCAAGGTCAGTTTTAGTGTCTTCCTTCTAGCCAAAACATCCACATCTGCACAGCAGGTGGGAAATGCCGTTAAATATACGCTCAAAAGATAAATGAGAATGTTAAGATTTGCTACATGACATTACGTTAGGTCGATTTTTATATTAGTAATTTTCCAACCCCTCTACCACAGGAAACAGATAACCCAAAGTCACTTTTTGAACATATTCCCCCTCGGGGTTTCCCTTCTCCTTTTCTGGTTGCCATGGATTTTCCCCTAGCTGAAAAGAGAAGATTTAGATTCGTGTCTTTACCAAAGATATTAGCACGAAATAAAACGTGAACAGCCCTTGACTGTTCGTCGAAGCTCTTGTAGTAGAAAGAATTTCAAACCATTATTTAGAGCGGGAATTGTTTTTGCCGTAGGAGTTTTGAAATTATAATTTCATCCTATGAAAATGACCGATGCTATTCTGCCCGGGCACACCTCCCCAGGCACCATAAAAGGCAGCGCTAACTATGACCGACCTCTCTTTCCCTTTCCTCCTCGCCGGCAGCAAGGTAAGACCAGCCGACACGAGAGATACCATTTGTCTCTCTATCCCGGGACGATTCCAACAACAGACAGAGAGACTTTTCATCTCGAGTAAGCACATTTTAACATTTGTTCCTCTGCTTCCTTTAGGAGACAATTTCTTGGTCAATTATTTCTCCCTCCTAAACCAAATGGACCCCGAAGCGTCTGGCTAAGTACTAAATTCCAGCACAGCCATAAAAACTGACCTCTTACTTTCTTTGACTCACGGCAAAAGGTAAACTTCCTCTCAAGCTGTCATTAAACTACACATATTTAACAAGCCCTCCGCTCAGGCAGGATATGACACAAGGTCAATTTTTAAGCGGAGTTTAACAGGTTTGTATTCGGAGTTTTCCTTCTCCTAGACTAGTTGCCTCACCAAGGCTGAAGAACCTAGTCTGTCCTACTATTTACCCATAGCTAGAGGGAGAATTATTGGATTCATACCTTTCCCAAGGGTATTAGTGCAATGTGAAATGCAATCAGTCTCGTCGAGGATTTGAACTCGTGTCGCCGTGTCCATTTCCTACGACGATAACCATTACACCACGGGCACCAGTCATTAAACTACAAGATTGAAAATCATCAATATCAACGCCTTCATTATTTATTTTCTTTCTTCTAATATAACAAGAGGCAACAGAACTCTACAACGTCAACTGCCATTTATGTTTAAATGGTAATATCATCTGCCCTCATGTTATACTCTTATAACCTGAGCGAAATTTCTTAAACCAGAGGATTAAAGAAACTTTCAGTATGTTTTCCGAAAAGGTAAGAATCTATCTCTGTGATCTACTGAACCTTTTGTTACATATTGACTTTTAACAGCCAGTTAGTAAACCGTATGTTGCGTCTATGACTTGAGGTAAATAAGAAACAGTCAAATGAATCAAGTGAACTGCGCAAAGAAAAAAATTGTGGACGTCCAAGAAATATAAAATGACTGGGTCAGTTAGGCGGTCAGTCAGTCGGAGAGCAGTCAGCGAGTAGACACGTTAGCCCGGAAGAATAGGGGCAGGCGGTCTTCAGTCTGAGAACTGCTATGTATCAAGCTCTTGTCAAAGAAGCAAGGCTCTGATTGTTCCTGTTTCAACGTGGTGGCAACCATAGCAGTCCTCTTTCCCTCTCTTTCATACACACAACCAATACGACATTTTGAGTAAAAGGGTTTATATTTTTTTATAAACAAGTGTTATGTCCTCTTCTTCATTTCGGATACACAATATTTTACTTCTCTCACAACAAATGTCTATGATTGCTTCTGTGACGTCATAGCGCAGTTCGAACTTGTAAAGCATTAATTCCCAAATAAGCCCACGTTTACGTTCACCGGTATGATGTGAAGCAATGCACAACGTGTCAGAGGACCAAATACCAATATACTACTAACAATAGCGACCACCTAATACGCGTTCAGTCTCATTAAATATTGCAAAACTTTTGACTCACCTAAGTAATAATGCAGACAGCAATATTCTTTTCAATTTATTTTCATTCCAAAGGTTCGAAGGTTAAGAAAACTGAATTAAATTTATGAAAATGTTTAATTAATGTTCAAGTAAGAATATGTGTGCGTGTTCATTGAAAGTACACACACACACACATATATATATATATATATATGTATGTGTGTGTGTGTGTGTGTGTGTGTGTGTGTGTGTGTGTGTGTGTGTGTGTATTAAATGTATATTTATATGTATATACTTTATTTGTTAATAGCAATTCGAATTCTTACCTGAAAATTAATTAAACATTTCATAAATCTTAATCAATTTTCAGCATATATATATATATATATATATATATATATATATATATATATATATATATGAATATATCATGAAAACTGATTAAGATATAAGAAATATATATATATATCAGGTGGAAAACAAAAGTATCGAGGCTAAAGCTTTCTTTTAACTTTTTTCTGATCTAAACTAACACATTTCACACTTAACCAAGTTATGTTATAAAATGATGATGTCTTGCCGTCTAGAGAGCAGTTGAAATGAATTTAAAAATTTATATGACGACCATCTCTATACTTTTTAACAATTCTGGGGGCATCGGGGAGGGGGTGAAGGAACACGAGATTGTAGAAGTGTAGCTAAGTCCATACCCATCAGGATTTCAACTCAGTACAATTCTTTGTTGTTTCTTAAACTGACAGTTTGTTTTGGTTTGGTTTGTTTTAGTTTTACGGCACATGAACCATTGTAGGTTATTAATGCCAAATCCATTTTTATACACATAACCGGTTTTATTTCAAACAATTCAGTTTAGTATGAGTATAGGTTTTTTTTGTTTACACACAGTTAAATGTCAAAACGGTTCTATTTCAAACAATTCAGTTTAGCATAAGTACACAGTTTAGTTCTATTTGACCCATAGATAGGACCTTATGAGGTGCTACCACTCCGGGTCAAAGTGGACCTGGGAGAAATAGCAATGAATGGGTAATCCACATTCCTTAAAGCTCCAGCATCACTGGAACCTCACCATCATATTATCTAGTGTCATTACTTGGACATTCGTCGGGGGAGTCTTACTCTTCTGTAGACATACAGTCGGTGTATTCTACACCCCCACCGACAGGGCAACTTAAACTCGTTATTCAACTTAAAAAGTAAGTAATTTGATTGCGTAAGGTATTTTAAAAGAAATACTACTGTATTCTTCTCACCATAATAGAATAAGAAATTTATAAGTAATTTGACAAAGGGAAAATTCGCAGCAAGAACTGTACTAAATGCCAAGAGAACTATTTAAAAAAAAAAAGGTTTTATTCATTGTTCATTTCTGTTTCGGTAAACACAGCCCTAACCTTAATACTTTTTGAACACCCTTTGAAGATAGATTCGGGGTGGAGCCTGTATAAGAATGAGTGATGGAAGGATCCTGTAGGGGCTGTAGAATACACTGACTGCACCTCTGCAGAGGGGTAAGACCCTACTAACGAGTGTCCTAGATATGAAACTAAACAATCTGATGGTGAGGTTCTAGCAGTGCTGGAGCTTTGGGGAATGTGGAGTACCCCTTCATTGCCATCGCTCCCAGGTCCACTCTGGCCCGGAGTGGTAGCACTTGATTGGGCCTTATCTATGTGTTAAATAGAACTAACAGCATACTTCCACTAAACTGAATTGTTTCAGTGAACTGAATAGCTTGAAATAGAAATGTTTTTGACAATTAAACCGTACTTACATTTAAACTGTGTGCTTATGCTTATCTGAATTATTTGAAATAGAACTGTTTTTCGACATGAAAACTGTATTTACACTTAACTGAATTATTACATATAACTGCTTGAATAGTTTGAAATAAAAATGTTTTTGACAATTAAACTGTGTACTTATGCTAAGCTGAATTGTTTTAAATAGATCAGATTATTTACATAAAAATGGACTTGGCGTTAAATAACCTACAAAGGTTGATATGCCATAAAACCCACCAAACCAAACCAAACCGATCCTGAGTAGTAGGAGAAGAAAGAGTATTTGTAGGAGGCATCGCTTACTTCATCATTAACAGGAAAATGCACGAGTCTTAGGCAACTGAGTAAAAAAAGCTATTTTTCACCAATACATAAACCCCTATCTTCTCTTGTATTCACTGCTTCGGGCCAGTATGATTTCATTGATATTTCTAACATGTCTTAAGTAATTTCGTGTCGGTAAATTTTGTCTTTTACTCAGGTTCACTTAGTCTGGCACACGGGTCTCATGTTGCTTAGTCTTTACCGAGGCTTTCGTTCAATTACTTTTTCATATATGTGTACTGTAAACTTTTTTGAAATTTTTCGATCAGCATTCTCCATGTCTATTACTTATAATAACAAGAACTGCTTGGTAAATGCACACAGACACACAATCACATACACTTAATACCACCAACAAATATATAATCCATGATAATCAATAATCCCGATAGACATGCATAAACACAGACACACACACACACACACAGAACACACACATACACACACATACATACATATATATATATATATATGGAGAATGGTAGATTTTGGTAAATCTGATATGACAAAAATAAATGGAAAAGTGGATTAATCAAACACTTACAACGGATTTAGAAGTAATATTTCGTTCTTTATTCAAGGAAGAACTTCTTCAGACAAAAATCTTTTTGAGTTTATCGTAGAAAAACTATATATATATATATATATATATATATATATATCCACTACCCATGAGAAGTTTGGGACCATATTGAATTTTGCATATATATATATATATATATGTATATATAGTTTCATGTTTTTAAAGAAATAATTTTTTCTATATTTGCATGTAATCATGAAATAATTTCAGTCCAAATGAATATAAATAATTATAAATTTAATTAAAGCAAATTTATATTTTCTTTTCATCAAAGAAATTATCACAAGCATTTATTTCCGCAGAGCATATTCTTGGCATCTTTTCTGTTAACCTGTGTAAGTACGTCGCTGGTTGTGATTCCCAATCAGTGTGTAAATGTGTAATCTTCCTTATTCCTTGGCAATTCACATCAAACTTTATAACTAATTGCAAAATTAGCTTCTATTATCAACTTAAAGAAGCAATTCAGAGTGATACCAAACTTTTGGTTGGTGATATATATATATATATATATATATATATATATATATATATATATACACACATATAGGAGTAAAATAAATGATTTGAAAGAATGAATATCTTTGTGAGCCTAGTCATTTAAAACTATTTACTTTTTCCTCTTTAAAGAGACCAACAAAAAAGAAAAATATATATATATATGTGTGTGTGTGTGTGTGTGTGTGATAGAGAGGGGGAATGAAATTAATCCAATACAATATATGTGGGAAAAGTAAACGGACGAAAGATATATTTTGGTGAAGTTGATGATTATTATTTTTTGTTATTTATTTATTTATGCCAACGCGTTTCGACTTCAAATTTTGCCTTCAAACAAAAGTATGAAAATATAATGATCATAACAGAAGAATTTTTCTTCCAAGTCCAGAGTCATCATCAGGGCTAAATGTTTTACGAAGACAGTAAGACGAGGGAATATATATATTGGAAATTGATTACATCATGAAATGAAATCTTTTCTGAAAAAAGGCAACATCGTTTCACAGTTCAAAAACAATTTTTTGACGGTTTATGATTAAATATCTAGACAAAACCTAGTATTACAAGTAGATGTTGAAATCCTTTAGCATCATTGTCTTTGGATTATTGTGTCACAATGTAGTTTAGAATACGCTTCGATTATTCTGCGTTTATCCCTGTCGTGAATGAAAGCAAATAGGGTAGAATTGTGGAAGTCAAATGCGTGGTTGGTAAAAATATTATTTAGAAGTCGAATCGCGTTGGCATAAATAAATAAATAGATAAATATATCATCAACTAAACCAAATGTATATATTTCGTCCCTTTATCTTTTTCCACACACAAAACACACTCACACACACACACACACACACACATATATATATATATATATATATATATATTTCAAATCCTGGACGAGGCCGTTTGCATTTGACGGAGCGCTAATAAGCATGGGTATGCTATGATTACAACTCTACTCTCTTCGGTAAATAAAGGGGAAAGTTGGTAGACAAGTAATCTAGAAGTATGGAAAAGACTATTGACCTTCGCTCAGTTTTTAAACTGACCTTGTGTCACAGTTTGCCCGTGCGGAGGAGTTATATATACATGAATTTACCGATGAAAGCGTTTTGAATCACTTTGAACACCTTACAACATCCAAACTCACCATCTGGTTAGAATGAATGGGGGCATCACTGATTCTCTCCAAAAAGTAGGCTAAGTTTTTAACATATGATGAGGACTTACTAGTTAGTGGGCTGATGATCTCCACAAGGATGCGGGTCAATGGGTGACATGCTGAACCTCGGTGGCTGACAATGGGTCTCAATTGAATACCATTCTTATTAATTTTTGGAAGGCCATATATGCTTGGTAGCTAACAGTAATGTTGAATTAGCTGTCTGTATTTTGTTTTTGGTATGAGATCTGTATTCTTACCAAGGATGTGTAACAGCTTCCTTTCCGTCTTCAGGGTCGGGGCCTTCTTTACTTTACAATAGCTACTATTGCCAAACAAGTCCACCTGTTTGTTGTAGTATTGGATGAAAAATAACACCTCCATACAGTTTGCGTAATTTGTTGAGCAAATCACTCTCAAATTCCACCCAGTCAAGGAAGACATAAATGCACAGGAAAATTTTGCACTGATGCCTGTATAAAATTCAGTTATTTCATTTGTAATAACTGTGAGTAAGACACTCAATGGAAAACCGTTGTTGCAAAGAGTCTCAGAGATAAATCAAGTGTAGATCCAGGGTAAATCATTTAGCCTCTTAAGGTTTCTCTTTCTTAGCCATTTCCATGTTTTCCTGTGTGATATGTCACTTATTAGTCGCCTAAAACGTCCATAGAGTTGTTTTTCTTCTCATTTTTGTTTTCTGTTTGTCACTCTGTTAGTTCTCATGTTGTAACCATTGTTTCTGGTAGCTGTAATCAGTTTTCCTCCACTCTTATGTAAGTAGTCTACAAGTTGTTGTATTGATGCGTCAATGCTGTCTTCAATGCTGACAAGTCCTTTTTCGTCCGTCTTTTCTTGTTTAAGGTTTAAGTGTTCTAATTTTATTTTGATTTGTCCGTCAGGTGTCGTTTTCAATTTTTCATTACTAGCATGGCTCATTTTTCTATGCTAAATTCCAGCCCTATGTCCTATTCTGACAGTGTGTATAAGAGTTCCAATTCTTTTTCATTTTTGGCAAAGAGTTTGATGTCGTCCATATACATTAGGTGATTGATCTTTTCCTACGATTTACTAAGTTTTTATCTGGCTGTGAATTTCCTCAGTATGTGGTAGAGCGGTATCAGGGCAATTTATTATTATTATTATTATTATTATTATTTTCCCTCTCCTGGGAGTTTTTTACACCAGCGTCAGCCGATGGTTTTTCACTGGAGTTTGAGTGACAACGTGTTTTCTCAAGTCTTCAGGACTCTTCTCAGTATTTTAGCCGATCTCAATAAAACTGTAGTTTGAATGGCCTCCTCTCGTCCTCTTATTTCCATGTCTTCCAGTCTCTGTACCAATTCTTTGGTGACTGTAGCAAGAGATCCAATTAGAATTGGTATCACCGTCACCCTCATGTTCCACAGCATTTTCACTTCTGTAGCCAGGACCAGGTACTCATCCCTCTTCTCGATTTCTTTCGATTTTACTCCGTGGTCAGCCAGGACAGCAATTCCATGACTCGGCACTCAAGGTTCTCTCTTTTTTTTTTTTTTTTTTTTTTCTTTTGTCTGGCCGAGATTAGATGATCTGATTATATCTCAAAATCCCACAAAATTTTGTGCGTATCATTCTCCAGGATGAATTCTGGGTTGGGCATATACCATTTGCTCGTATGGTCAAATTTAAATTTATTGCACAATTCCCAGTGGATCACCTTCCCCACACAGACGTGTCTAGTAGTATACTCTTTTTGTGCTATTTTGCTACATTCGCTTATTATGTCATTGGTCGTTTCGTCTCTTCACCATATAATCTAAATTTGCTATCTTATGGTGTCTTATCTATTTTTGCTTTGATATAATTTGTCCTTATGGCGTTGTTTCATGCTGCTATCAGTGGTTTCATGCTGCTATTAAGTTTCTCTCTTAAGGTTTCATTTTTTTTAACCACATCCACGTTTTCTTGTGTAAGATGTCGCTCCTATGAAATGTTCATAGAATTGTTTTTCTTCCCATTTTTGTTTTTTTAATCACACTTGTTCTGACCTTCGTGTTGACTGTGTTGTTTCTGGTGGCAATAACCAGTCTCCCTCTGCACTTATCTATGTAGTTTTCGAGTCGTTGTATCGATGCGTCATCGCTAACCTCAATGCTGGTGAGTCCGTTTTCTCCTTCTTTTCTAGACAACTATAGTCTGTTAATGTCATCTGACATGTAAGGCCTCATGTAATTTACAAAGCACTTTGCTTTGATGTGGCACAAGGCCGAATGAATGGGGCGCCCAATGAGACTCGAACTCACTCGTGTAGGTCTTCTAGTCTAGCTTGCTAACCGTTACACCACCAGAGGTGCCCTTTTTGCTTCGATGTGGCACAAGGCCGAATGAATTGGGCGCCCAATGAGACTCGAACTCACTCGTGTAGGTCTGCTAGTCTAGCTTGCCAACCGTTACACCACCAGAGGTGCCCTGACATGTAAGGCCTTATGCATGGTAATTAGTTTTCTTGTTCTCTTGTCCATTTGTTCAAGTTCTTCCCTCCTCCACTTCAAGAATGGTGCCGAGTATCTTACGAGGCAGACAGCCCAAGTATGTATAAGGTTCCTGTTTATAGTTTGGTTTCGAGTAGTTTTCTCGTTCAACCGAAATACTCTTTTTTAACTTTTATTATTATTATAATTATTATTATTATTATTATTAGCTATTTGAAACTATAAAACTGGGTCCAACCAAATTGTTCCCATTAAATAGACATTTGAAACCCTATAATTGTGTATAAATTGTTCGTATTACATATAAAAACTTAAAACCATACGACTGTGCATAAGCAAATGGTTATTAGTAAATAAGAATTATATCTAAATTATTGATTGATAAGATTACTTGAAACCATAAAATTGTGTGCAAAATTTTTGGATTAGATGTGAAAGCTAATGATTGTAGCAAATAAAAAAGACATCATTTAAAAAAAGGCAATTATTTACAATCAAATTACATCCTGTGGTAAGGCTTCAGTTTTAGTGATGTGGGTAGTGAGGAACACCTCTTTTTTGTCCTTACTCCGAAGTTCACTCTTACCCGAAGAGGTAGTACTTGTTTGGATAATATCCATATTTACCAACCCCTCCACTCGGGCAGGATATGACACAAGGTCAATTTTTAAGCGGAGTTTAATAGGTTTGAATTCAGAGTCTTCTTCTCCTAGACTCGTTGCCTAACCAGGGCTGAAGAACCCAGTCTGCCCATTATTTACTCGGAGCTGGAGGGAGAATAATTGGATTCATACCTTTCCCAAGGGTATTAGTGCTATGTGAAATGCAATCAGTCTCGTCCAGGATTTGAACTCGCGTCGCAGTGTCCATTTCCCACGACGATAACCATTACACCATGGGCACCTCCAGAACACCTTGTTTGGGTAATATCTATGGATCAAATAGATATCTTTGCAAATTATTTGTACTCGATAAGAATAATTGAAATCATTTAACTGTATGCAAATTATTTGTATTAAATAGGAATAGTTTATATCATATAACTATGCAAAAATGATTATAGATAAATTGAATTGGATTTCTTAATGCTATAGAACATTGAAAATATAATTATGATTACGATCAAACATTCACAAATGAATCAAATCTCGGCATTAAATAAACCTTAAGGTATTGATATGCCGTTAATTAAATAAACCAAACCAAACTAAATATAGTTGTGATTATGATTATATACCGTTAAACAAATATACCAAATCAAAGGAAATATGAATTTTGGCATCGAATAACCCATAAAGAGTTGACATGCCGTTAAACAAATGAATAAGCGTATAATGTATTAGAGCTATACCATATCCGGAATTTTTTTTAATTGCTTTGCGAACAAATGATTATGGACAAAAAAGTGCAATTAAAAATACCATTAAAAAAGTGCAATTAAAAATACCATTAAAAATATTGTTAGAACATTTCAGATGTTCTATACAAATTCTCTTGGGAAAGGCATGAATCCACCTTTTGTCGTTCAGCAATGGGTAAATAGTAGGATAGACTGTTCTTTAGCCTTTGTTTAGCAACCAGTCTAGAAGAAAGAAGACTGAATTCAAATTTGTCCATAACGGAAGGGCTGAAAAATATATACACAAACTTCCATAAGCAAAATCCCCTGTGTAGGTGGGTTAGTTCCAGTGGCATAATGGCTAAAGAGGTGGGCCACAGCCTGGAAGTAAGCAAGTTCGAACTCCAGTTGTGCTATTACTTTCATTTTGGGACAAATACTCAGTGGAAAGGTATGAGCACCCTTATATACTCGAATATGGATTCAATACTATAACAGCTGATATTCTACTAGGATACCTTTGACCTTAAATTACCACCAAGGTTGATATGCTTTAACAAAGAATCCAAATCTAACCTATAGGACGTACCGCAGATACTCCCCCGGTTTTTTGGCTGGGCCGTCTGGCATTCGTGTCGGATGGGGTATCGAAACCAATAGCAAACACGAGGCCGAAAGGCCCCCAACTTCGGTTGGGCGAGCTACTTTTTTCTTCCCTATGGACCCCTTGTATAGCACTAGACCTCACGGTCTATGTCAGGCTATATTCTGGCATACGTGCCCGGATCTAAATTTAGGTCCGTGATACTGCTTGACTCATTAGACCCACATTGTACTTAGTGAGTCAATGACTAGCAGGGTTCGAGTCTCGGCTCGTTCCCGACCTTCCCCTTCCCTTTATCCTCACTTTAATCGGCCTTCGGGCTTTTGACCTTGTACTTGTCTGGTGGGAGGCAGCGACAAATACAAATCTAACCTATAGCTGGGATTATAATCACCATTCAGAAAAAAAAATCAAATATTGGCATTAATCAACCCATAAGGAGTTGATATGCACAAAAACAAATGAGTGAAACTAAATTAAATACTGGTATGATAAGAGACATTCACAAACGAATCAAATTCTAGCTCTGAATAACAAAGACTCTTTTTTTATGTAGTTTCTTGAACGATTATTTTTAGGGTTGTATTCATATATGGCCCACACTGTATATCAGTTAGACTATTATTTCTGGGGTTAATGTAGACTTTAATTCTCCATTAAAGACGAAGAAGTCGGAAAAGGATTCGACTTGGATTAAATAGGAAAATTCCGAAAATCTACAAATGATAGCAGAAAGAATGGCTGCCAAAATGGGAATTAAAGGGGAAAACTCCTTTTCGAGTGAAAAATGCTATATTTAAATGGAAACGGAATCCACCGGGATCTAAAAAATTTCTACGATCAGGAATTGGAAAGGGTCAAGGTGGATTTAATACTAAAATGAAATAGGTTGAAAGATCACTAAAGAAGATAGAATTCGGTTTGGTGTAAATTTAGGAGAGCAACCCCTCTGCTCGGGCAGGATATGACACAAGGTCAATTTTTTAACCGGAGTTTAACAGGTTTGAATTCAGAGCATATATATATATATATATATATGTGTGTGTGTGTGTGTGTGTGTGTGTGTGTGATATTTTAGCAATAAAATAAAACGAGGTAAATCAGGTAAAATGAATTCAGTTCATAAAGATAGACCAGACATGTAAATACAATCTCGACTGAAGAACAAATACGTGAAACTGAAAGCAGAAAAATGTTTTATTAAAGGAAAATGCTGGAAACAATTTGATATAAGAATAACTTTAAAAACTTTTGTTAAAAGAATCTATTAAATGAGGATTTGCTTTAATTTAGTTTCGTTTCTTTGTTTAATGACATATCAACTTCTAGGTTACTTAATGCCAAAGGGAAAGGGTTTTTACTATAGGAATGCATTGGAAAGAGTTTTACTATAGGAATGCATTGGAAAGAGTTTTACAATAGGAATGAATTGGAAATAGTATTACTATAGGAATGCATTGGAACTGGTTTTACAATATGAATGAGTTTTACTATAGGAATGCATTGGAAAGGGTTTTATTATAGGAATGCATTGGAAAGAGTTTTACAATAAGAATGAATTGGAAATAGTTTTACTATAGGAATGCATTGGAACGGGTTTTACAATATGAAAGAGCTTTACTATAGGAATGCATTGGAAAGAGTTTTACTATAGGAATACATTGGAAAGGGTTTTACTATAGGAATGAATTGGAAAAAGTTTTACTGTAGGAATGCATTGGAATGAGTTTTACTATAGGAATGCACTGGAAAGGGTTTACTATATAAGAATGGGTTTCACTATAGGACTGCAATAGAAAGAATTTAACCATGAGAATGCATTGGAAAGAGTTTTACCATAGGAATGCATTGGAAAGAGCTTTACCATGGGAATGCATTGGAAAGAGTTTTACTGTAGGATTGCACTGGAATGAGTTTTACTATAGGATTGCACTGGAAAGGGTTTACTATATAAGAATGGGTTTCACACTAGGACTGCAATGGAAAGAATTTAACCATGAGAATGCATTGGAAAGAGCTTTACCATGGGAATGCATTGGAAAGAGTTTTACTGTAGGAATGCCTTAGAATGAGTTTTACTAATGGAATGCACTGGAAAGGGTTTTACTATAAGAAATTATCGGAAAGGTTTTTTTCATACATAAATACATTGGAAAGGTTCTTCCTCTAGAAATGTACCAAAAATGGTTACAATGGGAACGCATTTTAAAATCACTTTCACTATAACAACCCTTTGCACAGCTTTTAAGTTAAGTAGATTAGAACGGGTTGTACAATTAGTATGCAATTGGAATATTTCTATAATAGGAATGCATTGGAAAATGTTTTACAAAAAGATTGCATCCAAAAGGTTTTTAGAGTAGGAATTCATTAATAAAGTTTTTCTTTCATGTTGGCTAGGGATGTAGAATGGGGCTGATGAAACTCAGCAGAGGATAAGACCCCCCACCCAACGAGGTCACCTGTTTTCCGTAAGAGGTGTCTTGTAAAGCTTCTGGGCGGGATCCTGGAAGCTAAGCAGTGTTTGACCCGACAACTGAGTGGTCAAGTGACTTGTAAGACAACACTTTGATCCTTACTGAGCTAGAAGTTTCCTCAGGGAGGCCTGACCCGATAAATCAGTTGGTCATGCCAAGCCCTAAGTTACCTCTACAATGTCCTTTTACATTGCTCTTTAGCTTGATCTACGAACAGAGTCTGACTTAGAGAGAAGTGACTCTAAGGTCAATCATATTAACAGGCAAAGGACTTTACTAAACAGGACAGTCTTCTCAGAAATCTTCTATACTTGAATTCGGAAACTTATGACATCTTAATGCCCAAGGTACTTCCTCGTGGTACGAGTATACTAACAGTGGAGGTGGCCATGGTGTAATGGCTATCATCGTAAGAAATATACACGGCGATACGAGTTCAGATCCTGGACGAGACTGATTGCATTTCACATAGCACTAATACCCTTGGGAAAGGTATGAATCCAATTATTCTCCCTCCAGCTATGGGTAAATAGTAGGGCAGACTAGGTTCTTCAGCCTTGGCGAGGCAACTAGGAGAAGGAAAACTCTAAATTCAAACTTGTTAATCTCCGCTTAAAAATTGAACTTGTGTCATATCCTTGCCCAAGCGGATAAATATGGTATACTAACTGTGTAGTTCTTTTGTCTAAGGCAAACTGGCTTCCTTCCTGTTTCTTATCACTGTTGGGCTCCGAGGAAAGAGGGGAGCATGATTAATGAACATAAAATGTTCTATCTGCGACACCTCCTAAAATATACAAGCAATATAATCCTGAAACATATTCGAACGGTAATATGGAGAAATCGGACATCCCTTTTACAAATTTTATTGTTTTGGAATCATTTGAAAAGAAACCGATCACAAAACTTTCTCCATTGGTAGGAGAAAAGTTCCTCTTAACGAATGTATACCCGAAATCAGAAAAGGTTACTAATAGCAATATTCTGATTGTGAAACTGGGAATAAAGAGCCACACCCAGTCAATCCTCAAGATGACCAACTTCGATAACATCAAAATAAAAATCGTAGCCTTACTAATTCCTCAACTCCTCAAGAGGAATGGTAAAATAGAAAGAAATTGCCCTTCTGCACTCAAGAGAATTTTTTAAATCTCAAAAGCCATCCAGCCCAGTCGGCCGGGGCTGTAAAATACACAGATTGCATCTCTACAGAGGGGTAAGACTCCCCAACGAGAGCCCAGGATATGACATTAAACAATTTGATATTAAGGCTCTTGTAATGCAGGAGCATTGAGGAACACAGAGTACCCTTTAACTTGTCTTATGCTAAATTGAATTGTTCGATATTGAAATTTTTGTGTAAAAAATTGTTTTATGATTAAAATAGGATATGTGATGATCAGGATGGAAAAGTACTTTATGAACCTTCTGAGATGTTACAACTGCCATAAGTGTGGATACCATGAAAGCGGCTGCGAAAGAAGCCTTATATACAGTGTTGGCAAGATGCCTCCAATCACCCCGAGAGGAAACTCTAAAGGTGTTCAAACTGCTGCAGAAATAACGCGACAGACTCTTAAGCTTGCAAGTATTGGAAAAAAGAGAAAGAAGTAGCAAAAGTTAAGTACTCCTGAGACATGTCTTTTCCGTAAGTGCGCAGTATTGTAGAGATCAACTTCCTTAGCTTTTTTTCTCATTTATAAGAAGTTGGGTTGTGTAAGATACACTTTTTTGCTATCGGGATCAGTTTTTGAGTAAAGAGGTCGACAGAATAAGACATGTCTTTTTACATGCGCTATTTGAGTCATAGAGATCTAAACTCTTCCCAGTTAATTAGTTCAATTTTCATCAAAGAAGGTCTTCCTCCTGAAAGTGGTCCCTTTTAATCACTATTAGGGAAATGATTCTGCACGTATCCTTCTTCACTCTCCAGGAGAAATCGAAGAGAATTGATTGGCCACAGAATGCTAAACATATAGTTGAGTAGTTTGATATTTTGTGTTGAAGAGACATAGGTTGATATTGCTATTCGTCAACGATTCGCAACTCTCCCAAAATTCCCCATCAAAGCCATTAGATTCCAATTTAATATCCTTCAAATTCTACTGAGTAAAGGCACGTAAAACCATCAAAGAAGCCAAAAGAAACTCTTGGCAAAATTACGTAAGCAAACTGAATACCTCCTTCAAATTGAGGGGGGCTGTCATCAAGTTGTAATGGTTAAAGCGATGGACTGCGGAATCGTAGTATATGAGTACGAACTCCAATTACGCTATTACGTTCACTTTCAGACAAATACCCTTAGGGTTAATAGTACCACTTCTGTCCTTCAACAAAGATGGATTTGGCATTGAATTACCCAAGAATTTTGATATGTCATTAAACAACGAAATTAATCCTCCAAATTGAAACAGTCTGGGACGTGATTCGGAAAATAACCGGTATAAAACAAACTTCTCTAAAACATCTTCCAATTATAAATACAAAAAAAACGACAAAAAGTTAATCGTCAATCTGTTAACAGAAATGTTCACAAAATATTCTTCCAGTCAGGCGAACAAAGTTTCTGAAAATCAAATAAAACGTAGAAAAGATAATATTAAATTTCGCTTTTAAAAATTCTAAAGATTATTATAAGCCATTCACCCTAACATAACATGGGGATTCCCTGAATAAATCCCACAACACAGCCATAATAAGATCCCCAATGAGTTTCTAAAACAACAACCTGATGAATCTTGTGAGTGCCTTCTAAACGCCTTCATTAACAAATGGACGAGTGAAACTTCAGATATATGGAAACAGACAACAATTGTCCTCATCCTCAAAATTGGCAAAGAAACCTCTAATCTGTAAAACTATCGACTCATAGCATTAACAAGCTACATCTGCAAGACGATGGAGCGGGTAATTAACAACAGGCTGACGTGGTACCTAGACTCAAACGGCCTAACCACCAACCTCCAGACAGGATTCCGTAAAAAAAGAGGAACCGTAGACCAATTGATCCGCCAAAGAATCTTCATCAGAGAAAGCGGCATCTGATGGCAATTTTTCGACCTGGTTTCATGCGAGACCAGTATGGTTAAAACTTATAAGAAAGACCGCTACTTTTCATAAAAACTTTCACTTCACAGAAGATTCAGGTACATGTGGGATTAGTTGAATTGTTGAGTTTGGTCGTTTATCAAAGTCGCGTAGCAAGATCTGAAATGCGACTTACCTAAACGCTGAACAAGGAGACTTATAGTACATTGGAACATTCTATGATACGCATGGAGTCGAGTCCATTCCCAGGAGGTGATTGGTCACTGGTCCAGGAGTAGACATATTAGTATATTTATACCGACTTGTTTAATAGTAGTGCGGGTTCTATATTGAGTTACAGCCAAGTTTATTTTTGTCGGTCGACAGGACGCTAGTTGGAACCCATGGGCCGTGAGTGTTATTATCACTATTGCTATTCTACCCATTAGAGTTGTGACTTCTACAGGATCCATACTTTCTGATTTGAAAAATCAAGAGTAAGGAATTCCATGAGGAAGCATACAATGCGTTATTCTCTTCTCCGTAAAAATCAATAATCGTGTTAAATGCCCGAATCCTACAATCGACTGCGCTCTCTTCGTCGACGGCTTTGTCATCTGCTTTAGATCTAGCTATATTTACATAATAGAACGACAATTGCAAATGAGCCCAAACAAAATGAATAAATGAGCAACGGACAATGGCTTTAAATTCTCAAAGTCAGTGTGTGCATTTTTGCTCCTTGAGGAAAATTTTCAACCCTGCTATCAAACTCGAGAAAACTGAAATACTTGTCATTGACCAGAATAAGTTCCTTGGGGATATATTTGACAAAAATTAATATTCATTCCTCGCATAAAATATGTAAAAAGCAAATCCACCAGATCCTAATAACTCTCACAAGGGGTTGTACATACAGAAGAGGAACTGACCGACAAATACTCCTTAAACAATACAGATCACAGATCTGCTCAAAAGTTGACGACGCCAATTTTATCATATATTTGCCAGGAAGCCTTACATCAAAATGCTCGACCCTATAACACAGGTGTTAGGGGCCTTCAAAACTTCTCCAGGTGACATCGTATACGTTGAGGCTTATAAAGAATCCTTACAGCTACGTCTTGAAAAACTGACCCTCCACAACTACACAAAATTCAAATCTTGCCTAACCAACCCTGGGCCAGTTGGCTGGGGCTGCAGAATATATTAACTGCATCTCTGCAGAAGGGTAAGACTTCCCCCAATGAGTGTCCTGTATATGACACAAAATAATCTGATGGTGAGGCTCCAGTAATGCCGGAGCTTTAGGGAATACGGAGTAACATTTTATTGCCGTCTTTCCCAGCCGTCTGGCCCGCAGTGGTAGCACCTGATAGGATCCTATGTATGGGTCCAATTGAAATGTTTGACATGTAAACTGTACTTACATTAAACTGAATTGTTTGAAATAGAACTGTTTTTTTACATTGAATCTGTTTACTCAAGCTAAACTGAATTAATTGAAATAGAACTATTTTTGACACTTAACTGTGTACTTATGGTAAAATCAATCGTTTGAAATCGAACAGTTTATATGTATAAAAATAGATTTGGCCTTAAAAACCAACAATGGTTAATATGCCATAAACTTAAACCATACCAAACTAACAAACTTAGTTTATGACTGTATCTTCAACCGAAGGTACAAACAGTGTTTTGAAAAAGAAAAAAAATCAATAAAACCTTTTTGACCTTTGGATGGAGTGTAACAACACTCCTTCGGCCCTCTTGTACTTATCAACTTCTTTGAACAATTCTGTCTTGGCCGGTGATTCATCTAGTTGTTCCGATAGGGGTAACACACATTTCTTTATTGCCACAAGAAATACAACCGAGGGAGTGGGAAAAAAGAACAAAGAACAAACGAACAATATGGGCTTGGGTTAACTCAAGTGCAAGAAGGGTGGTTCCGTGACACTGCATTCCCTGTACATCTGTAGACTAACGCTGACGTGCATCCTTCGCGAAATTTCCACAAAGCCACGAGAAATGCTGACTCATCTTGACTGGTCTTCCCTCACTGCTCCTGGATTCTATCTCATGCCGATTGGTCTCTTCTGCAGTCCGGTGTCGACTGCTCCTCTGCGTCTCCCCACGCCAACTGCATTCTCTGGATTCCTCTGCCAACTCTCTCTGACCGGCGTTCCCTTGCCCACTTCCGGTCGCGTCGAGATCTCGAGCTCAGGTCTTTGTTTAGTTTCGCGCCAAAACAAACAAAAAGATCGTCTGCTTGGCGCATCCCCCTCATAGTGTCACAGGAGCACACCTCGAAGAATCTAAAATTTCTCTTACCTCATACACGAAATCATCGTACATAAAACACAACTGTAGATTATTTTAAAAACACCTAAGGTGATAATCCAACTAAGTTAACTTCCCACCACAAAACTCCCACCCTAGAACTTATCAAGATTAATTCCGTAATATCCTTGAAGTCCACCCCAATCACCTCTACATCTTTACAGATGGCTTGAAGGACAAGGATAAAAAAGCGTGTCATGTCATTTTAAATAATACAATGATGAGAAAAGCTCTCTCAAAGGAAAGCTCCATCTTTACAGCTAAAGCCCGTGCAATAGACCCGGCACACATCATCATCTCTGAAAGAAAGCACAAGTCTTACGCAATCCTTTATACTCAAACAAAAAACACAGTTTAATATTTCAAACACTTTCACATAGAACGCGAAATTCGCTCTTATCGGAAAAGGCTTTTTCAACGCAAATAACGTAAAAGATCTATTTGAAAGTGCCAACATAAGGGATATTCTGTCCTATTTGAAAGAAATAGAATTTTAACAAAAAATATAAACTTAAACTTGATCAATACCATTTAAAGTAACCACAAATCATGAACACCGACGTTAAAATCGTTAAGTAAAAAGTGTAAATACAACAGTACGACGTAAATAGTTCCCTAACCTCTACACATAAAATAATCCAGACGAGTTGACATGCCATTAAAATCTATCAACCAACCAAACAATAAAAGGTTTTACTATAGGAATGTATTGAGGGTGATTTTACTATAGGATTGCATTGGAAAGCGTTCCACTATAGGAATTCATTCATAAAAGGTTTTACAATAGAAATGTACTGAGGGGAAAGGGTTTCACTATAGAAAATCATTGATAAAAGGTTTCACAATAGAAATATATTGAGAGTGGTTTTACTATAGCATTGCATTGAAAAGGTTTTTACTTTAGGAATTCATTAATAAAAAGTTTTACTATAGAAATGTCTTAAAAAGGATTTTACGCGAAAAATGGTTTATTTTGAATACTACTTCCGCAGAGTAGTAGATTTGGTATTGTCGCGCTTCTTTGGCAATAAATCTGAAATTCTTTTAATGTAGGAATGCATTAGAAAGGTTTTTACAGGAGAGATGCATTAAATGTAGGTTGATTTTGTTGCTTAGTTTGTTTGTTTGTGTTTGTTTTGTTTTTTTTGTGGTTTTTTTTTGGGGGGGGTTCGTTTTTGTTATGGTTTGGTTTTGTTTGTTTTTGTTTTGTTTTTGTTTTTGTTTTTTTGCTTCTTGTTTGTTTGTTTTTATTTTATTTTGGAGGGGTGTTTGCTTCTTTGGTCTTTTTTGTTTGTTCTTTTTTTTTGCCTGTGTAATATTCATGTTAAAATAGCATATTCAGCACAATAGCAAAACCCTGTGGACATGTACGATTTTAAATATATTTAAACCTTCCAATATGCATAGGTAGAGGGAATAAAAGATCTGTAATCTCACCATGTCGTTATCAGAATTTTTTCTCTTATTTTATAGATATTCTTTGGAAATTTCGATCAGTAAATGACAGATAATTTTTCTCTAGCTTCATTTTCTACCTCCTCTCTGCTTTCGAATGAAAAATGCCCAGGGCAAATGTTAGAAATTAAAGAGAGGCATACACTGGTTAATACTTGCTATTTTTTTTTTATTACGCTATCCCCACTTTTATTATCATTTTCTCAAACCAAGGCTGTCTTGCCATTTGCCCTCTTCTCTGTGGTATTTGATTTCACAAAGATATTTTGTTCAGTATCTGACTTAATTTTTTATAGTGACTGTTTAAGATTGAATTCATTTAATGCATATATATATATATATACATATATATATATATATATATATATGTATGTATATGTTTGTGTGTGTGTGTGTGTGTGTGTGTGTGTGTGTGTGTGTGTGTGTGTGTGTGTGTGTTTCTGCAATCAATTTTTCTCGTAAAATCCTTTTCAAAGCATTCCTATTGTAAAAGGTATTATCAAGAAATTTCTATAATAAAACCCTTTTCAATGCATTTCAATATATATATATATATATATATATATATATATATATATATATATATATATACGTAGAAAAGGTAAAATGGAAGAAGGGTATATATTTGATGGTTTGTTTATTTACCAACGCTTTTCAACTTCAATCTCTTTTTTTCTGAATGCAAAAATATTTTATCAAAATTATTTTAGTATGAGAAATAATTATACATATATATATATATATTAAAAGGAGAAAATATCGATCAATTAACTGATACAAACATAGATAATGATATCATATCAAAAGTTACAAAATTCTACAAAATGCACCATGAGACATTAACTAAAAGAAAATAGATTTCTTAACTACATCTCAAAAACAAGCAGTTTTTACGGATTACCAAAATTTTAATAATTCGAGGGAATAAGAATTGCTGTAGAAATACCAATATCTCCATAGATAGAAATTCCAAACCCCAGTGACCTCAAATTCAGACCTAAATTATAAAGCCCATCATATCCCACAAACAGACATAACTGATAGACAATCATTTCAAATAAAATAAAAAGCTACATTAGAGAAGACATTAAAAAAAAACTGATCCCAGCACACTCATGGTCACATTTGACATCACAAATATATACAGTAAAATCTCGCATGAATAAGGAAAACCAGCCATCCCATTTTAGAGGGATAAATACCCAGAAATATTACACCTAAGATTTTCCAAAAAAAACTATCCCTGTTCGTATAGAACTAATCCTAAATAATAACTCTTTCCAATTTGATAACATAAATCACATCCAAACACTAGGAGCAGCAATGGGGAGTAAAATGACACCAACGTACACCATCCTCACCTCAGCATACTAATAGGAAAATCTATATGAAATAGGTAAAAAATACGATAGCAATATAAAAACAGATTTTATAAGATCATGGAAAAGATATCTAGTTGACTGTTTCACATTTTGGAAATTACATCGGACAACATTAACGTTTTGCAATACTTTTTTCCAAAACCTACACCCGAAAATAAAATTCATCATAGAACACAGATTTAAAGTACTACCAATTTTAGATATGCTTATTAAAAACCGAAAGGGTGGGGTGTCCTCGTGGTGTAATGGTTAAAGTGATGGACTGCGGAATCGTAGTAGGTGAGTTCGTACTCCAGTCGCGCTATTACGTTCACTTTCGGCCAAATACCCTCAGGAAAGGTATGAACGCCCTTACCCTCCCAGCTATGGGTTAAATAGTACTACTACTGTTCTTCTAGGAGAATGGCTTTGGCATTAAATAACCTATAAAGGTTGATATGCCATTAAACAAAGAAACCGTAGAAACCGAAATGGTCAAATCGTCACAGTTATTTACCACCCAAAAATATATCCATTTCCAAAGTTATCACCCCCAAACAGCACAAAACCCATCATTTACACCCTATTACGTAGAATTTGTACCATCGTCACTGAAAAAAAACTCCGAGAAACTTGGCAAGATAAAAAACACTAGAGGGAATATTCAGCAACACTAATAAATAAGGATAATGGATAGAAAAAATATCATTAAAAGAACGACAAACTCCCAAAAAGCATAGCCACGAAGAAGTCTGCGCATACATCGAAACATATAACAAAAACAACACAAAACTTCATAAAATTAACAAAGAATCCTGAACAACTTAAAATCAATGATAGAATCAAAAACGTACAAAACAATAAAAATCATTAAAAGCAAACGACAACCAAACAAACTAAAACACACACTCACCTCGTCCATATATTGGGAACAAACTTATGGAGTCTCAAAATGCAAAAATAAAAGATGTGGACTCTGTAGCATAACCAGAGAAGAAAATCCTTTACTTTCGAAAACTCCAAAACATTCATAATAAATAAAGCTGAAATTCAAAACACGTAGTCTACATAACCGAATGTTGCAAATGTAAAAAAGTATACATAGGATCAATTCAGGCTCTGAACAATAGAGTTTCCCTTCATAAAAGCAATATTATATTACGAGAAAACAGTGAACTCTGCTTTTCAAAATATCTTTACGAATACAATAATGAAGTCTTTAAAATAATGCCAATATCCCAAACTGATGACTACTCTATTTCTCCAAATAAAAGAAAAATATGCAGAGATTTAAGCTTACATTAAACAGAGTCTAACTTCACACACACACAAAAGTAGAAACAGAGTACACTCTTGTCAATATATACAGAAAAAAATCATCTGCAGAGGCCAAAGGTTTTCACGAAAATTAACTCCAACAGATCATTCACTGACATAAATCCTGCATATTAAATAACCCATAAAGAGTTTATATGCCGTTCAACAAATAAACCAAACCAAACATTTACTGAGAGAAGACCTAAAAGTAATCCTATTTACCCAACCCCTCCGCTCGGGCAGGATATGACACAAGGTCAATTTTTTAAGCGGAGTTTAACAGGTTTTAATTCAGAGTTTTCCTTCTCCTAAACTAGTTGCCTCACCAAGGCTGAAGAACCTAGTCTGTCCAACTATTTACCCATAGCTGGAGGGAGAATAATTGGATTCATACCTTTCCCAAGGGTATTAGTGCTATGTGAAATGCAATCAGTCTCGTCCAGGATTTGAACTCGTGTCGCCGTGTTCATTTCCTACGACGATAACCATTACACCAGGGGCACCTCCTTAAAAGAAGACCTAAAAGTAATTACAAGTGTCTTGATGGATACTACAAAGGGTAATTTCTTAGTATACCGCTTTAACAACCAGATAAGTAATTGGAAATATACCCCACTCCATCTTAGCAAATAAGTACTTGCATGTAGGAACTGAACTAGAGAAACGGATAACTTCACCTCCAAATAACGGGTAAATAGCAAAACAGATCGTGTTCCTTTGTCTTGTCCAAGGTAATCCCCTTAGCTAAGGTCGAGTATCGCTGCTTTCAGGTTGTACCATGTAACCCAGTACAACCGATCATATATTACTAGGGGAAGTCACGGGAACTACCTAGTAAACTTCATGGCCATTAAAAGTAATTACTCGGCGTTTTATCTCAAGCTGACTAGCACTATCTACCCCCATCTAGTGATATTCAGCAAATATGTCTTAACATATATATCTACGAACTGACTTGAAATCTCATAAATGTAAAAAGAGGCTTCCAAGAACGGCACGCATGCGTGTTCTGTTGGGAAAAGAAGATTCATTAAATCCTTATAAACTTCAGAGTAGACTTATAAAAAGCCGAAGCATATAATGAAGGTCTAATATTGGATTTAAAAGCTTAGTAGCCTCACATGTCATCCAAATAGAAAGGATATTTACTTAATATGCTTGGCAGACATAAAATATACGATATAAATAAAACATTTTAGGCAACCATCCCTCTCTCTCTCTCTCTCTCTCTCTCTCTAACCCTCTCTCTCTCTCTAACCCTCTCTCTCTCTTAAATACACACACTCTCTCTTCCTCTCACTGTCTTCCTATCTCTTTCTCTCTGTCCTTCTCTCTCCCTTCCTCTCCTTTTTTCTTTTTATCGCTCTCTTCTTCTTACCCACTCTCTTTTTTCATCATCATCTCTTTTTTTATAATCCCCAAAAACTCTCTCTCCGTCTCTTCTTTTTCTCCTCGATTTTCTTTCTATATTCGTTTGCCTATCTTCTTTCTTTCTTTCTTTCTTTCTTTCTTTCTTTTTTTTGTTTCTTTTTTTCTTTCTTTCTTTATTCTTTTTTTGGTCACCTTTTCTTTTTTCTGTCTATTTTTTTTACTCTTTTTCTTAAAAAATTCTCTTTTTCTCTTTTTTATTTCTTTTTTTTTCCTTCTCATTCTTCTTATCCTTTTCATCCTCATCTCACTCACTCACTTACGCTTTCCTTTTCTATTCCTCTTTCTGTCTTTTTTCTATTTTTCTTCTCGTTTTCCTCTCCCGTCTCTCTTCTTTCTTTTTCCCGTTTATCTCTCTTCTTTCTTTCTTTCTTTCTTTCTTTCTTTCAATTCATTTTCTGTTTTCGGTCACATTTTCTCTTTCTCTTTCGTTTTCTTTAAATCATTCCACATTCTCGTTCCTCCTCTCTTATTTTTTTTCATTTATTATAATTTCTTCTGATCATTCTCTTCTCTCTCTCTCTCTCTCTCTCTCTCTCTCTCTCTCTCTCTCTCTCTCTCTCTCTTTATATATATATATATATGTTGGGAGAAAGAGAGACAGAGAAAAATACAAAGTAAAACGTATATATATATATATATATATATATGTGTGTGTGTGTGTGTGTGTGTGTGTGTGTGTGTGTGTGTGTGTGTGTGTGTGTGTGTTTTCGCTCTTGAAAAAATATATAAAATATAATTTTAAGATGATTATTGATCTCTATTGCAAACATTTCGAAAATAAGCTTCTGCACGTATGAACAAAATGGAGAACGCACAAATAAATACTCCACTATGTCGCCCAAAGAACTCCGCTCAAGCACGTAAACTACTGCTTTGCTCTTGGGAATATAAGATTCATTAAATCCTCATAACATCCTGTATCCAATTATAAGAACCCTCCTCTTATTCTCTTCCTAATCAAAATCCTTCTATTGTCGGCTTAACTTACAAACAGCTGAATAGGCAGTTCTATAAATATGCAATTTCTACACTGGGATTTCTTTTTTAAGAGAAATGAAAAGCATAGAAAGTTTTTAGTATTATCTTAACGATCCGTGAACCTTTGTGTCTTCGTTGAAACAGCGGTCTATTATTATGCAGATGCTTCTATCTAAGAGGGAGTGACGTTCAGAGATAAATTTCAATTCATTTTTTTATTTTCATATCTTCCCTTTTATTCTTATCCTCAGTCTTTTTTATTCCCTCATCTCGATTGTAGAATCATCAAACCGTGGAACACTGAAATTGAACTTGAAATTGCTTTAAGTATATTGTTCTCAAAAATCTTCCTATGAAGTGCCTCTGGATTAAGGCCATATATACAAAAACATTGAATATATATATATATATATATATATATATATATCACTATCATCAAGTCGTGTTGACAGCTCAGAGGCCCTTGACTCTCTCTCTCTCTCTCTCTCTCTCTCTCTCTCTCTCTCTCTCTCTCTCTCTTCATTCGTCCCAATCAGCCATCGCTCGAGGTAGATATTCTAGATAGCATCTTGTGTCCATAAAGAGTTAAAGTATGAAAAGTACTGGCGTGTACGTGTGTAAGGGTCCACAAGAGAATGCCACTTATGAGTTCGTCATTACTTCTTTAACAGAGTCCCTCATGTCTTATTCGTCTCATTTGAATGGTTTGTTAGGTGAGAGGTAAGTGGCCATACAGCTGCTGTTTTCAAGGGTGCTGCTTCGAGGATTTGTGTAAAACAGCACCTAGCATTCATGTGTAATTTCCATCTAGCTTTTTCTCCATGCGTTTTGCTAGCATCCAAGTGGTGTATCAATACACTAGTACTGACACAGCCACGGCTTGGAAAAAATCCCGTTTTTTTATCGGAGAGATCATACGATCGATAACCTGTAAATAACAGTCCCCGTATTCGCTAGGTGTGCGTTGGAATCACTTTTAAGTAGATGTGATATTACTACATAAGGTATATATATATATATATATATATATATATATATATATATATATATATATATATATTCTTACGCAAATTATTTATTTTTGTATTTACAAAGCTTAAGGGGATCCGCTAAGCGTAACGGCTATTGTTCAAAAAATATAATCGATGACCCGAGTTCAAATCCTGGATGTGACTGAGTTTCACAACGCGTTAATATCCTTGGGAAAGGTAAGAATTCTTCTATTCCCCTAGCAAAGACTAAATACTCTGATAGATTTGGTTCTTTAACCTTGGATAGTCAACCAGTCTTGGAGAAGAAAAACACGGAATTCAAACCAGAAGAACTAAGTTTAAAAGTTGACCTTGTGCCACCTCTTACGCGAGGTGGTGGGTTCGGGTAAAAGCATAGATTGAGCCGCGATTTGTGTAACAATTAGCGTCGTATGAAATGGAATCAGTGCTCTGATTTCAAATCTCGGACAATTGTAACGTTACCGACGGCAAATTGAAAGTTGTGACAAAATATAATTACAAAACGATTCGGTTTGTTTCAGGATACAAAGATTTATTATTACAACCTTTTTTTTTTACTATAGTTGCCGAAAAGAGAGGCATAAGCAGGGAATTGCATCAACTGATTAGATAGACAACGACTATAAACTGCAGGACAGACACTTAGCCATTTCTCCTACGACGACCGGCCGCCAAGTGCATGCGCGTCGGCTGCTCAACCACCACCAACACATACACGTACACACAAACATACACACACCATCGGAGACTCTTCATCGTCTGTAGTAAGATAATTTATCAAAATCCTTAATTATTTTACATCCTTCCAATAATACGTCAATAAATTTTTTCTATGAAAAAATTGTTAAAAACTCGTTTAACGATGCTAAGAGAAATTTGTTATTATTTTTAATATTCTTGCCCTTATCTTCTCTTCTACCGCGACGACTAAAAGAACACATCAAAGATAATACAAAAATAAAAGGGCAATTAAAAGGACAAAAAAGAACCAGGCAAAACGTTAACGTGTTCATAGTTCTTTAATGTTCGTTCTTTGTTTCCCTGTTTCTTTCTTTTTTTCGTTTTTTTCTTTCTTTTTCTGTTTTGCTGTTAAATACAGTTTTTTTCTTCTTGTTTCTTTCTTTTTCTCTATTGTTTCCTTTTTTCTTTCTTTCTTTTTCTCTTCTTTTTTAAAGTCAATACGGTTTTTTCTTTTTCTTTTTCCTTTTCCCTTTTTTTCTATTTAGCCCAGTCTTTTTTTATTTCTTCCTTTGTCTTTCTTACTCTGAAAATTATCATTCTTTCCTTTTTTTTTTTTCTCTATACTCCTTAATTAGTTCTTCTCTCTTCCTCTTCTTTTTACTCGTTCTTTGTTTGTTTTATGGCATATCAATCTTTGTAGGTTATTTAATGCCAAATCAATTCTCCTAGAAGAACAGTAAAAAAGTAAAGTTAGCGACCATAGTCGAGGGTGACCCGAAGGCTCCCTTTTCGATAGCTACTACACCAAGGTGTAGGGGAGGGCGCTACTCCATTCCCTGGATTGCTCCACTTTACCCTTGAACCGTACATTATAATGCTGAGTGTTAAGCAAGGTGGTATCAAGTTCCATTTTTAAAGTCTTTGGTATGACTCGACCTGGGATTGAACCCAGGTCTCCCGGGCCATTGGCGAACACTCTAACCGCTGGGCCAATGACAGTAGTAGTACTATTTAACCCATAGCTGGGAGGATAAGGGGGTTCATACCTTCCCCAGGGGTATTTGCCGGAAAGTGAACGTAATAGCGCGATTCCGGAGTCCATCGCTTTAACCATTACACCACGAAGACACACCTCTTTTTTACTCGTTCGTTCCCTCCAACCCGCATATGTTCGTGCTGTAATTTTATAATCAACACAAATAGTTACTCCCATAAAACTAAACGTGGCCCGTATCTAAAATGGTCTCATTTTTTCCTTTTATTTTTCCGAGGAGAAAGTCGCAAGAACCCGCTATCAGTCACCTACTCAGTGAGATATTCTGCGACCTTTCCCCGTCGGCACCGACGTTTCTTCTTTCCTCTTTTTTCCATCTCCATAAATGTACCCACTAGCAATTCAATTTCTCTGAGGAATTATCACTCAGCTGCTCGTGCACGAATCCAAGACGTCTATCCGGACCAAAAAAATACTGGAGATATCACCCACAAGTCGTACCGGATCTGCGAAAAAATTAGTTACTTTAAACAAGCGGAACAGGTCTCACTGCCATTTCTTTTTTTTTTTTTTTACTACGTTGGAACTCAGGAAAATTCAGGCTGCTAAAGCCTTCCGAAAAACCATCGTCTTACCCAATTTCCATTTTTCATGTAGATTCCTCATCTCTTCATAGGTTCGATCTTCTTCTGTCTTGTTGATGTTGCATGCGCGACTAAGGCTGTTGAATAACCCAACTGAATCTCAGCAGAAGAGTAAGACCCCCACCCAACGACTATCCTAGATATGAAAGCCAAGTAGGTTGCGGCAACAGAATACACTGACTGAATCTCTACGAAAGGGTAAGACTGCCTACAATTTGTATAACGATTTTAATAAGCCCAGTTTTAATGAATAACTATCACGTGTTCTAATTTGTAATTTCACTGCGTTATATTAATAATGTCGTAATTTAATTTTTGGAATAATGATTTATTACGTAGATGTACTATTTTACGCAAAATTCAAGCACAAACATAATCGAAAAACAAAAGTTTAAACAACCTTGGAATTAAAACAGTCTCTAACTCTTCAAAGACAATTAGGAATTTAATTAATAATAAAAATTACAATATCTACATCGATCCAAGGCTGCAGTTTACGATATACTATGTATTGATTGGAATAAGAAATATGTTGGAAAAGTATAATTAAGAAAGTAAACTCACAGATAATATCAAAGCGTCCAAAATGCTAATTTATATACATAAAAAAAAACGCAGGAAAATTGTTGAATCTAGTATCAGTACAAACCACAACACAATTAAACGTCTTTTTCATTTTGTCTCATTATTTGGTCATCAACATTATCATCGAGTCGTACCGCTAGCACGGATATCCTTGACCCTCTCTCGCCACTTCTCTCTATCGTTCATCGCCTCTGGCAGGTCCGCAGGGCTACATCCAGTATCCTCACATAGTATGTTCGAGCTGGTCGTCCTGTCCTTGCTCGGCCATATGTGGGAGTCCATAGAAGTACATCACTTATGAGCTTGTCCCTGCTTCTCCAGCAGTGTCCTGCATGTCTGGTTCAACTAACTTGGATGGTTTTCGTGATGGGAGGCAGGTGGCCGTATAGTTGGTACTTTGTGGGGTGTTGCTGCCTGGACGTATTCAATATTGCTCGCAACATTCTTGTGTAATTGCCGTCAGGCTTCTTATCCAGCCGTTTTGTTAGCGTCCAAGTAGTGCATTCATACAGCAGTATCGACACGACCGCTGCTTGGAAGAAACTGTGTTTGATTTTATCGGTCAGGTTTGATTTCCATATGATCGATAGCTTATTGATAGCTGTCCATGCCTTCGTTAGCCGCGTGTCGATGTCTTTTTCGGTTGATGAGACACTGCTTCCTTAGTTTGGGTATATTTTTTAGATAGATAGAGAGGGAAAAGGAGGAGGAAAGAAATTGATATACGGTAATCCAAGTAGAAGGAGACATTTTTTAAGAAGCAAAGTCGATACAATAGCGTTTCGGTTCTAATGAACCATCATCAGGACTATGAGGGATAATATTAGTAATGTTGAATCAACGATGGATGTTTAAAAATACAAGCAAGAAATTTGGGGAAATCTGTATACCAAGAAAGAGTTGTCCGTTTAATCAGTAAATCAGCATTTGCTTTTAAATTTTGTCATTTGACTTATTAGAAATATTGTATAGAATTCATATTCCGTTTGTTTATCGAGAAAATTTCGAATCAAAAGGAGGAAGAAAAAGAAAACGAAAGAGAAAAAGAAAAAGAGAAAGTGCAAAATTATGATATGTGTGGAAAATGTTAACTAAAGATAAAAGATATTTGCTCAAGCAAGGAGAAATATTTTAAAAGCTCGGACGAGCATTCTAAGGAATTACAGAGTGAAATAGCACCGGCCTCAAAAATTCGTCTTAGTCTTTTATTATGAATGTAAATGAGCATCTTTGCAGAATTGAAATCAACGTTATGATTAGATCAAGAAATATGTTGAAGAAGCGCATTGTTTAGGTTACCAATTCTAATGTCTCTTTTGTGTTCTTTCAAGCAAGCGTGAAGGCTCCGAGACCTTTCACCAATATAGTTTTATTTACAATTCCTACATGGAATACAATAAACACCGGCGTCTGAAAATATGTTGCGCTGAGGGCTAGAGTGTATTAAATCGTGGATTGTTTTAGAGGGTAAAGAGGCAGTTTTAACATCGAGTTTATTTAAGTTGTTTATAATGATGTTAAGTAAAGTTGGCGACTGTAATCGAGGGCGACCAAAAGGCTCCCTTTTCTATAGCTACTACACCAAGGTGTAGGGAGAGGGAGCTACTCCTTTCCCTGGATTGCTCCACTTTACTATCGATAAGCACCTTATATTGCCGTGTGTTAAGTAAGGAGGTATCAAGTACCATTTTTAAAGTCTTTGGTAGGTCGCGTCATACCAAAGACTCAAAAAATAGTACTTGATCCCGCCTTGCTTAACACTCAGTATTATAGGGTAAGGATCAAGGGTAAAGTGGAGCGATCAAGGGAATGGAGTAGCGCCCTCTCCTACACCTTGGTGTAGTAGTTATCGAAAAGGGAGCCTTTGGATCACCCTCGACTAAAGGGAGACAACCTTACTTTTACTTTATTATGACGTTGGCAGAAGAATTGTTTGGTAAAGTAATGAATGTGTATGTGTGTGGGGGGTGCTTGTTTGATAACAAGGTAATCCAAGTAAAAGGAGAGATTTATTAAGAAGCAAAGGTACTAGTTTTATAGGAGGATGAGTTGTCATTAGTTCAAGGTTGATTGTTAAAAACCCGTAATTTTGAGGAAGTCTTTCTAAAATAAAAATGAAACATTGTTGAATCCGTTGTCAGTGTTTGGTTTATCTATTTTCCACATATTTTTCTCATATATCTATCTATCAATATATATATATATATATTGTTTTTTTCCACACAATGAACTCGTCCATCTGCCATATATAGCAGTAGCTACTAATACCAGGGCAGACTAGAAGGTGAAGAGAAGCTTCTTATAGGAATAGTATTAGAGCGTTGGAGACTGGATATCACTCTAGAATACCTTACTTGCTACCGTAATAACGGAAACCAATACTATCGTTGGACTATATCTTTATTCTGTATTCACTAATCCTATGTTTTTGTCTCCTAATAGTCTCTCTATTGTATATATTTTTTCCTGAGAATATATCTCTATTTCCTCTCATATCGTGGTTTGTCCTTTATTTAATATTACAAGCGTTCACTAACCAGAACGCAATATTTTGTTAGGACAAACCACGATATGAGAGGAAATAGAGATATATTCTCAGGAAAAATATATATTGCACCCACAAACAGTTTGTGGGTGCAAATCGAATGAAATAAACATACTACATGATGACACCTTCCCAAACATTCAGTCCTTAATTGCACTCACGAACAAGACAAAAACAAAAAAAGACTCCCTTTCTAGATGTTTTGATTGATACTAATAATATATATATTTATATATGAAACTTGAATATATAGATGGATATTAGGTAGATAAACAATAGTTTTGTGTCCAACTTTTAAAGAAATTTTATAGTTTTTTTTAATCGTATTCCATTTTAATTAAGAATTGCAATTTGCATTCGGTTTCTTTGTTTAATCAACTAAAAAGGAATGGCAAAGGAATCAAGTCTTTGGTGGGGATAGAAGAAGGGTCATACCTTCCTCGAGCGTAATAGTCCGAAGGTGAACGTAAAAGTGTGACTGGAGTTCGAACTCGCTTATCCTGGGACTGTGGTCCAGCTAGCTAGCCACCACTCCTCAGGAACTTCTCTGAGTGCAATTCGCAACGTAAATTAATGTTTAAGCTTTTTCATTGACTTTGAAAAATACGAGTAAAAAGACACAACATGAGAAATTGAGAATGAACTGTTTTGTGACGACTAATGTAAACGAAAACAAAAACATAAACACCTCCCACACACATATGCACACACATACATATGGTAATGGGCTTTATCTGTATATACTATATCCCAGGTTCTATCAGGTTGGGAGTATATGAATACAGAAACATGAAACTGAAATAAGTTAGATCAATTTTATCATTATTACATATTGAAATCCTATGTGTATTACAGTCAGTAGGGTGTCTTAGGTGGTGTAATGGTTAGTATGCTAGACTAGCAAACATTCAGAAGTAGGTTCGAGTCTCATTGGGTGCCCCATTCATATGGCCTTGTATCATATCTAAGTAAAAGGTTTAGCAAATTACAACTATAGTTATTAATATATAAAGAAAATCCTTAGATAGATCTTTTGAGCAGCGGTTGTGTCAATACGACTCTTCGGATGCACATGGACACTGCTAAAACGTAGTGAGAAAAGCTAGATGGGAACTGCACGATAATGCAACGAGTTTTATTGAAAAAATCCTGGAAGCCACACCCTACGAAACAGCAGCTTAACAGCCATTCCCATCTCTAAGACCATCGGGGAAACTAACAAAACATACTGGAGAAGCAAAGACAAAAGCAATAGGAACGTTTTCCAATGGACCCCGTAATGTAGACGTGGCAGTATTGGCCGACCAACAAGAACTTACCGAGAACAGCTCTGTGTGGACACAGGTTATTGCTTGGAGGACCTACCGGAAGCGATGAATGATACGAACAGAGAGAGAGAGAGAGAGAGAGTCAGTCAGGGAAATCCGTGCTAGCAGCATGACTTGATAATGATGATGATATATATGTGTAAGTTTGTATATATATATATATATAAGTGTGTACATATATGCGGGTGTGCGTGTATGCTCATAAATGTGTGTATAAACGTGTCTATGTGTATACGTACGTGTGAGTGTAATCTTATGATGCCAATTTTTATATGCCCTATTCACTTGACATTCCAAATATATGCGGCTGATTTACATATATATTAACTGATTTAGAGAATGAATATATATATATATATATATGTGTGTGTGTGTGTGTGTGTGTGTGTGTGTGTGTGTGTGTGTGTGTGTGTGTTTTGCCAAAGGGAAATTAATAAGTCTGACATAAGCGTGTCAAAGACATGTAGACCGTAAGCAGCTCTGTTCACATGTAAATGATATCTTTTGACGAGGTCGATTTATTTCCTTTCTAATTGTTTTTTGTTTGAGTTTTGTTTTGTTTTTTCTTGAATGATAAAATGGTCTTCAAAATTATTAAGAAACGCTGAATGTGGACTCTGTTTTCTCCAATGCAATGACAGGGACGTTTTCTGAAGTGAGCATTTTATATTTGATTGGTTCTTTTCTGACTACTGATATCTATTGGCATCTTCGATTCTCATTTTTTTTTTTTTTTGGTGGCGGGGTATTTTGTTTATTTATCTTTTTCAATTATTTTCCTATTTGATCGGATCCCCTCTTGCAATTATTTATGATGTGCATTGATTCAGATCTCTGTTCCATTAGTCTGCTTTTTAAAAACATAATTCAATTTAAGCGATATATAAAGAGAGAGAGAGAGAGAGAGAAAGAGAGAGAGAGAGAGAGCGAGAGAGAGAGAGAGATGAATATAACTATATATAAATTTCTCCAGATTGATATATATATATATATATATATATATATATATATATATGCATGTATATATTGTCAGTATTTCTTCATTGATACATATTTTAATGAACATCATAGACATTTTTTGTCTACATTTTTTTATCAACCAATTCCCGCCATATATCATAAGATCAATACAGCAACTCAAAAGGATTAACTAAAAAATATGTAGAGAAAAATGTCTATAATGTTCAATCACACACACCCAAACACAAACACACGCACGCATATATATATATATATATATATATAGTATAATAAAATGGAGACTCAAACTCGGTTAAGCCGTCATAATAAATTTATTTCGGCGGAGAATATTGTTGGTATATTCTCCGTCTCGTCGGATGACTCTTTACATGCTCTGTATTGTCCCAGAGATGTGATGCGAATGAGGAGTTACAGTTCGTATTCAGAAGATAAATAGGAAAATTAAAGAAATTAAAAAATAAATTAAAAATCAGAAAACAAGGATAGAGATAAGAATAAAACAAAAATAAAAAAACATAAAAATAAAAAAAACATAAAAAACAAAAAAACAAAGTGGAACTCATTCGTTCCTAGGCGTGAGCAGAGGGTGTGAACATATTATATGTTAGAACGCTTAAGAAACAGGAGTGGAATTAATCTACTGGTCAGTCCCTTTTGATTTTATGCTCTGTTTGTGTGTTCTACTACTTGGCAGGTGTGCTATTCTAAACAGGCTCAGATCGTTAAACTAATGGCTCATATATGATATATATTTTTATTTCTGATATGTCTGTTAATTAACTCAGCTGTTGTCATCTTAGGTGTTTCTCTAGTTTCAATTAGGATCGAGATACATGAACCAGCTAAGGTGGGGACATTCATTATAGTCATCAAGTGTATTTTTTTTTAAATTACCCTAAAAATGGTCAAGGGGAATTAACCACTCTAGAATCCCAGGCCTTGTTTTGGATTAATATTCTTTGTTCATCTGGCCCTTATCTACCTTTGTTTTTCCTTGTCTCGGTGATATCTGCTGTTGTGTTGATCTCTATTATTTACTAATGTTTCTTTATTATTTAAGATAATTTAAATTTTCCTCTATGTCTACACTTAAAGACAAGTTCATTTCTCTTGTTCAATAAAAGTTTTCTATTCTTGAAATTAATTATGCTAATTTTTTCGTCTAAGCATAGGTTACATCTACCGTTGAAGCTGTTGGCGGCAGATGAGTGCCTTAATATTTTCCACTTAATTTGCGGAGATAGCCCCTGATCCTTCAGGCCCCAGAAGTATTTCGATAAAGCAGTCTGGTACCTAAGTTTCGGGTTGGAAAATGAGTGTCTATGGCTGTACCATCTTTGCTTCCAGTTTCCCGCAGAGATCCCTATATAGATTCTTTCCCCGTCCCTTTGCTGTTCCATAGGAGAAATGCATGCTTGGTATACGACATTCCTCGTGGTGCAGCGTCATATATTAATAGCTACCTTGCTAGATAGATAGATACATAGATAGATAGACAGATTGACAGATATGACCATATAAAATATATATATATATATATATATATATTTGTGTGGGTGTGTGCGCGCGCTTGTCTGTCTATCTATCTGTGTGTGTGTGTGTGTGTGTGTGTGTGTGTGTGTGTAAGTGTAAGTGTGTTTTTCTTATTTCTCACTCGCATGAGTTAAAAATTGGACACTTTACTCTGAGCAGTATATCATCAATTCGATATATGTAAATAATCTGGCATTTCCTCCATGATAATTTAAATTTATCTTATGATTTACACATGGGGTAATTCCCTGCGTTTTTTTTTTTCAGTATCTGAATAATGGTATAAAAACTGAAATTTTCGGTGATAAGCATATTATCGCCCCGTATCATAAATGGTAAGTGTTAAGAATCTGTCGGAGGTACGAAAAGCCATCATTCATGCGTTGTAGGAAGCTGGCAAGACTCAAAACGAAATAGCTGTCCAGGTGGGATGCTCTCAGTGTGCTATCATGAAGATAATAAGACGAACTTGTTCAAAATGGTTTAAGTGCAGTTCTAAATGCGAGTCAACGGCTCGAGTCAACTCTATAAAGGTCTTTATTTCCAATCGATTTGTCAATAGTCGTAAAATTTCCAAAACCTGGAATGATGCTGGTGTAGCGGTTTCTCGATCTACAACACTCCGGAGACTTCATCAGCTCATATTTAACCATATTTACCAACCCCTCTTCTCGGGCAGGATATGACACAAGGTCAATTTTTAAGCGGAGTTTAACAGGTTTGAATTCAGAGTTTTCCTCACCAAGGCTGAAGAACCTAGTCTGCCCTACTATTTACCCATAGCTGGAGGGAAAAATTATTGGATTCATACCTTTCCCAAGAGTATTAGTGCTATGTGAAATGCAATCAGTCTCTTCCAGGATTTGAACTCGTGTCGCCGTGTCCATTTCCTACGACGATAACCATTACACCACGGCTGATTACGGATTTCGAAGTCACTACTAACATTTACAGAGACACAAAAGCGTTCACTATGGATAAGCGATCCTTCAAATTGGTCAGCTGATCAATGGAACTACTTCATCTTAAATGATGAAGAAAGATTCCGTATTTCCTTCGGTAGTCGTAGCACCTAGTCTAGAGAAAGTCATACGTGAGATTTGATACCAAAAGCGTGAAAATAGGGTAAAATTTCGCCAAGTTTTAATCGTTTAGAGTGGCATGTCTGCCACTGGTGTTGGAAAAATCTACTCAGGGAAAAGATCGATTAATGTTGCTGTCCATCAGGATGTTCTACATTATTTCCTCATCCCATATATTGAAGGCAGGTTTGAGGGTACTAAATTTCTCTTGCAATATAACTTTGCTATACCCAACACAGTGAAATCTACAAAAGAATGGTTCAAGAAGAAGAAGATACCTGTTCTTGATTGGAAAAATCTAATAAAAATTTTAGGGTAATCCTTAAGCGGATATTAAGAAAATACTATCCATCAAATATTGAAAATTTGAAGCGATTTTGGACATCGGTGTCACGAGAAATGTTTCATGATTTAATCAGGTTGTTAGGGGAACAAATGAAAATAATAGTGTAGGATTTGTCAGGTTGCGTAGGGCAATTAGTTGCGATAGCCGAGTGTAATTAATTGCGTTAGCTAAGAGCGATCAGTCGTGAAGACGGGAAACTCAATACCCGATCGAGGAACGGGAACTATTTATGATGCCTTGGGGCATCCCATTGTGCACAAGTGGACTATTCCATTGCATAGATAGTCATTGGCTGCTTGGAAGTAAGTGAAAGTAATTTATTATATTAACCAGCTTCAGTTTAGCATTGTAAGTAGGACGGCACTGAGCTACGACCTGCTTTATTTTGTATGCCAGCTGGACGCTTTACGGAGGTATGTGTTATTGTTATTCTACAAATAGTAAATGCAAAAGGTTCTATAACAAATTGAATGTATAACAATAGCCATACATTGAGCACTCTCATAGATTTATGTGAAATCCTTCATATTTTCTATAAATAAATAATCTATACCCATAGTTTCTGACGTCGAGGGATAATGTTATATATATATATAATTAGTAATATCTAGTCAGCGTCCGAAGACAGTGGGTGAGGATTATTCTTGTATAGAATATATGAGGAATATCTTATAAATCTATGAGAGTGCTTCGCCTGAGAATTTAATTTTTATTTATTTTTATTTTTATTTATTTATTTACTTTTATTATTTTTTTAATTTCTCGTACATATATCTACTGTAATTCTACATTTGCTGTTCTGCAAGCGCAAGTCTAACTTGTAAAAAGTCATCTGCTGAGACGGAGAGTATAACAGTATTCTCCGGCGAAATATATTTATAATGACAACTTAACAAGCTTTGAATATCCTTCTAATTGCATTATATATATATATATATATATATATATATATATATATATATATATATAATTTTTAAAGCAAATATAAGTATATGTATATATATGTGATTTGTAAGCAAATATATATAAATATATATATATATATTAACTGACTTTGGCATTGAATAACCCACAAGGTTTTTGCAATTGAATAACCCATAAGGGTTATGCCATTAAACCAACTAACATGAAATCTTGCGTATAATCATAGATTTCCTTGTTCTGTGGTTCATATGCGCACTTGCCCAGTTTAAGAAGTGTCCAAAGTGTTTTACAAGGAAGATAGCTCAGGTATTTATTCCTTTGATTAGATTACACCTAAAGAATGGAGTTTCAAGAAGTTTTCTTATTCTTCTAAACTTGTATTTGTATTTATTCCTTTGATTAGATTACACCTAAAGAATGGAGTTTCAAGAAGTTTTCTTATTCTTCTAAACTTGTATTTGTATTTATTCCTTTGATTAGATTACACCTAAAGAATGGAGTTTCAAGAAGTTTTCTTATTCTTCTAAACTTGTATTTGTATTTATTCCTTTGATTAGATTACACCTAAAGAATGGAGTTTCAAGAAGTTTTCTTATTCTTCTAAAGTACCCATTTTTTAAACTTTTTCTTTCATCTCCATTTGCATGACGGTATCCGCTTCTAATTTTCCGAGGTATTTTTAGTTTTCTTGGTTAAGCTGTTCTATTCCGTCAATTCTTTCTCTTTTTTTTATTTTTGCATCATAAGCACGACACATTCAATCCCAAATTCCACTCCTATATATTGGCTGTAGATTCTTATAGTTTGTATAAGATGTTTTAGTTCTTTTTCACTCTTGGCAAGTATCTTAATATCTTACGTATACATGAAGTGGTAAATCTTTTCTTCCGATTTTGTATATTTGCTTCCTGTGTATTTTCTTAGTATATAATTTAATGGTATTATTGCTATAACAAATAGTAGTGGCAGGAGTCAGTCTCTCGGGAAGAAGCTATTTTGGATCTTAATTCTACCAACGATTTGTCCTCCTACAGCCAATTCAACTCTCCAGTTTTCCATGGCTCTCGTGGTGAAGTTTATGTCATGCTTAGATATCTTTGACAATTTTCAGACATTTATGTTTGTGAAATCATTTCGTAGGCCTTTTTGTAGGCTATTTATGCAATGGCTACAATTTCCGCCTAATTTTTCCTTCTTTATAATATAGTAGTTTATATATAATAGGCCATCGGTTCCTCTTGATGATATAATTTGCTAGAGAGATATTGACCTAAACGTAGTTCGACTTGTTGATAGATATGAACTTGCATAATCAGAGAGAGAGAGAGAGAGAGAGAGAGAGAGAGAGAGAGAGAGAGATGGAAATAAATAAATGTTTTAGTTTGGTTTAGTTTCTAGATGACATATCAACCTTTGTGGGTTATTTAATGTCAAATCTATCCTTATATAACGAGTCATCTGTTCTTCATGATGAACATAATTTTCTAGAGAAATATATTGACGTGAACTTAGATAAACGGAGACGGATATATATATATATATATATATATAGACAGAGATGGACATAAATAGATGTTTTAATTTGGTTTAGTTTTTTGATGACATATCAACCTTCATGGGTTATTTAATGCCAAATCTATCCTTGTAGAACCATAGTTTTAGTATTTAACCGATTACTTGAAGATAATAGATATGAACACAAATAGATATGGACATAATCATATTTACCCAACCCCTCCACTCGGGCAGGATATGACACAAGGCCATTTTAAGAGGAGTTTAACAGGTTTGAATTCAGAGTTTTCCTTCTCCTAGACTAGTTGCCTCACCAAGGCTGAAGAGCCCAGTCTGTCCTACTATTTATCCATAGCTGGAGGGAGGATTATTGGATTCATACCTTTCCCTAAGGTATTAGTGCTATGTAAAATGCAATTAGTTTCGTCCAAGATTTGAACTCGTGTCCATTTCCTACGACGATAACCATTATACCACGGCCACCTGCTAAATAGATATGGACATAATTAGCATGATAACAAACAAGATAGATTGATAGATAGATAGATCTTAATGTACTTAAATGGATAGATATAAATAGACTTAAATGGAGAGATCTTGATAGATAGGTAGATAGATAGATATGGGTGTGTATAGTGAATAAGTAAGTAAATGATTGATAAAACTTTAATCTACAAATTGATATATCTTATTTCTTTAAATTGAGTAAAAAGTTTGTTGAAAAACAAAATTTACAACGTTTTCTCTTGTATAAAAAGATAATATTCATTAGAAAGTAACTATTCTGCAGCGTTAATTACAAGAAAGAAAAATCCATACATTTTAATGTAGCAGTTCGCATTGCCGAAATCTCGTTAATCTATCTGTATGTGTAAAAGATCTTTGTGTGAGTATGCCACTATGCGGGAGAGAAAGTTTATTTATGCGGTAAAAATGTAAGCATATGCAGTTAATCTATTCATCGGCAAAGGAAAGATTGAATCGCAGTACAAAAAAAAATCTATATAAACAATGTTTTAATTCAGCTTAGAATAATTAAGCGATGTTGAAATTAGATACATTATTGAAGGGAGAAAATGTTAGATTTTCTCTCAAAAAAATAAAGTCGGAAGTTTTTTTTAGTAGATTTACGGGGTGTATCTATAAGTCTACTCCTGATTCATAGATCTCCACGCTTATTTATAATATTTAGGTTAGGTCGAAATTCGATAAAATAGTTGATGGTCGATGATTTATCTATGAATGTAATTGGTTTGAAAAATGTACTTTTAACAATCTATGAGAGGAAAAGATTTCTTAAATAATTTTGGGTTTTAATCCTTCAAAATTTTTGTGGAAAATCAAATAATGCCGCCTGCGAAGAAATTTTAGAAATTATGAGATTGGTCAATAAATGCAAAAAGAAAAAACAGATTCAAAAATTAGAACTTCTGAAGCCTATTTTTTTCCACAAAATCAATACTTTTTTAGTTTAAAAATCGGCTGATTTTCCATATATATAGATATATATATATATATATACTATGCAAATGTCTTCCAATACTTTAAGCTATCGTATTTTTTCACATTGCATTTTTACAGATGAAACATAAGCCCCACTGGAATCATTTCCATACCTAATCATTATATTTTGTAGAAGGGGTTCTGAATGAGAGAGGAATATATGAGACTACCCACAAAAATAGCCAAGGAAAACTTTTCTCATCATTATATTTTGTAGTGGGGGTTCTGAATGAGAGAGGAATATATGAGACCACCCACAAAAATAGCCAAGGAAAACTTTTCTCATCATTATATTTTGTAGAAGGGGTTCTGAATGAGAGAGGAATATATGAGACCACCCACAAAAATAGCCAAGGAAAACTTTTCTCATCATTATATTTTGTAGAAGGGGTTCTGAATGAGAGAGGAATATATGAGACCACCCACAAAAATAGCCAAGGAAAACTTTTCTCATCATTATATTTTGTAGAAGGGGTTCTGAATGAGAGAGGAATATATGAGACCACCCACAAAAATAGCCAAGGAAAACTTCTCATAATTATATTTTGTAGTGGGGGTTCTGAATGAGAGAGGAATATATGAGACCACCCACAAAAATAGCCAAGGAAAACTTTTCTCATCATTATATTTTGTAGTGGGGGTTCTGAATGAGAGAGGAATATATGAGACCACCCACAAAAATAGCCAAGGAAAACTTTTCTCATCATTATATTTTGTAGTGGGGGTTCTGAATGAGAGGGGAATATATGAGACCACCCACAGAAATAGCCATAAAAACTCTTCTGTAGTAGATATTCAAAAAGAGAAGGGAAAAAAGCTGAACAAAATTTTTCGGCCACCTTACATAAACCAATCAAGATACGGTGTTTTAAAACAAAAGATGTTCCCCCGCTTATATGCAAACATTTTTCTGTAAAAGCGGCGATTTTTTCTTAAATCTAAATATAGTGAAAATTTTTACATCTAAAATCATGGCGAAATTTTCCAATGAAATGAGGATGAAGATAGGAAATATGGACAGAAATATGAATCAGTGAGCAATAACTAAAGAACTCGGAATTTCCAGTAGCAGCATCGAAGAAATCCTCTTGAATTGTATGTGTTTCGGATTGATCTTGAAAGCTACAGCAGAGAATGGTATAGAAACTGATCAGGACATTAAAAGCTCATCTCAAGAAGACTGCAAGACTAACAGATGAGTGCAACAAAGCTAATTTGTTATCAGTCGATACTACTAAGCGCCTTCGAGAATTTAAAAGGTAGTTTGCAGCTAAGAAACCAGAATTGACCAAAAATCATTTGAAGAAAAGATTAAGTCGGTCAAAAAAAGTGTGAATTATGGGATGAAAATGCTTGGGATAAGATCATATTCAGCAATGAAACTAGGATGATGCTGAATTCGGCCACTTTAAACAATTGTAATTTTTATGCAAATCTCCAACTTATAAATGGATGTTTCTTTTTACAGATGAAACAGCCTCCGCTGAGGTCATTTCTATACCTAATCATTAATTTTGTCGTAAGGATTCTGAATGAGAAGGGCAGATGCAAAACCTTCTCAAAAATCGCCATGCAAAATCTTCAGCTACCTCACATAAACCAACAAAGATATAGTGTTTTAAAGAAGAAAAAGTCAATAATGAAAATTTATTGCATGATGTACATTTAAAGAAGTTACTGTTCCTTGTTAATATTTTGTGTGACTTCCTTTAATTTAAGCGGGAATTTATCAGAATGTCTCCAAGAAAGCAAAACGAGCCATATTCATCGACGAAAACAGTGAAGTTTGTGTGTAAGAGTTTGATATTTTGGAGATACATAATAAATGATGGTTCAAGAAAGTTGGTTGAAATTGACGGTGACTTATATTTTGCTAAATACATCCAGTTGCTGAATGACAATTTGATACCAGACTTTGATGAAGGTGAGATTTTCAAGATGATATAGCTTCATGCCACAGATACAATGCAACACAATAAAGTTTGGTTGATGAACGTATTATTATATAGAAATCTCAGAGCCCTGACTTAATTATGATCAAACAAATTTGGACAGAACTCCTAAGATAGATAGATAGATAGATAGATAGATAGATAGATAGATAGATAGATAGATAGATTTCAAGTAATCTTGAAGATTTGTGAGAGCTATGCCACAGAGAATGGTATCTAATAACTGTGAAGATGGTGAAGGATTTGCATGCATCTCTTCCCTGGTGCATTATTCAAACTAAAGGAAGTCACAAAAAATATTAACAAGGAACAGTAACTTCTTTTAATGCACATCATGCAATGAATTTTCAGAATAGACTTTTGTCCTTTAAAAACTGTATATTTGTTGGTTTATGTGAGGTAGCTGAAAACTTTTGCACGGCGATTTTTGAGAATGGTTTTGCATCTGCCCTTCTCATTCAGAATCCATACTACAAAATATAATGATTAGGTATAGAAATGACCTCAGCGGTGGCTGTTTCATCTGTAAAAGAGAATGTGAAACATCCATTTATAAGTTGGAGATTTGTAAAAAATTACAATTGTTTAAAGTGGCCGAAGACATTTGCACACACACACACACACACACACACAGATAGATAGACAGATAGATATGAATAGTTTGCTATAGATAAATATAAATTGCATGACATAGATAGATAGATAGATAGATAGATATGGTGAGTGAGTGAATGAGTGAGATAACTATAAGCATAGCTACTTAACAAACTAGACAGATAGACGTAAACAATCTGATATAGGATATAGAACCAATTAAAAGGTAACACAATAGATTGTAATATACACTGTTCAGCTTATTTCTAATTTGAATACCAGACATTTGTGATCTTGAAGGGTTTCTGTTGTGTATTTCATTTCCGATCTTTTATTCAACTTGACAATTTGATATTCACTTCAGTTATGTATGGGGTTTATACGCCATTCAAGAAAGAAAACGAAACTGAAACTGAAACTGAAAAACAAAAAAAAAGTTATATTTAATTCTTTCTCTTTTCATTCACCTGATTTTAGCAATGTAGCATTTATATAATACTTACGTATTTTAGGAATGATTTTACATCAAAAGAGTGAACGTTAATTTTACTAGCGTATCGAAAGCTTTTCCTAGTAATTGTATCAACCCGAAACTGATTTCACTTTCATCTATAAGAATCGTAGTGTTTGGTTTGGTTTGTGTTGGCTTCTTCGTTTGCCTAATGGCATATCAACTTTTGTGGGTTATTTAAAGTCTGTGATTCTATTGATATCTGTTTTTTGTTTTATTTATAAAATTTTACAGCTACTCTAGACCCATTACATCATTAAATAGAGATAGTTCAAATCTTCCTTTTGCACATAAATATATAACTTTTTTTTCTATTCATCAAAGCTACATTGAACTTCCAATAACATCAAAGCGTTATTTTAAAAAACTGCATCAATGGTGTTGTACATTGTTAATGCCGAAGCCACCCTTGTTGAAGGACAGTAGAGGGACTACTTAACTCATAACTGGCAGAGATAAGAGGTTTCATGCTTTTCCCAAGAGTATAAGCTCGAAAGTGAACGTAATAGCCTAAATTGAGTTCGAACTCTCGGACCACGATATCGTATTCCAGCGCATTAGCCACAATGCCGTGGTTAGAAAAGAGAAACGACGATAAAATTATGACGATTATTGATATTCAGGTTTTTCAGGTTTTGTTTTCAGCGCACAAAAAATTGACTGGGAATTAAGCAATGGTTGTTTTTTTTTTTGTTTTTTTTTTTTTTGAAAAGAACAAATAATCTTTAAAAGATCCAAAGATTATTTTTGTTAATAATTGCGTAACCGTATATAAATGAAACCGGACATTGGCCTAATCGTTAGAGTGTTCGCCAGTGGCCCGGGAGACATGGGTTCAATCCCTAGTCGAGTCATACCAAAGACTAAAAAAAATGGTACTTGATGCTATCTTGCTTAGCACTCAGCATTATAAGGTAAGGATCAAGCGTAAAGTGAAGCAATCCAGGGAAAGGAGTAGCGCCCTACCCTACACCTTGGTGTAGTAGCTATCGAAAAGGGAGCCTTCAGGTCACTCTCAACTACGGTCGCCAACTTACCTTAATGAAAATTCTTTGTATAATAATTGCATCAATAGCAAATTAATTTTGTTTTCAAACTTTATTTTGTCATGAATGTAATAATCTGAAAAGATTTTCATTTTAAAAACAACATTTAGAAAATATTTCTAAAAGTCCGTTACCTCTAAGTTCATTTAGTTTTTTTTTCATTGTCCTAAAATAAGTCTCTAGAGAATCGTTAAAAAGATTACAAGACTCTTTTGAAACAACTAAACAAATATTATATGAACGTGATTCACTAACCTATAGGCATAAAATAACGCTTACCTTTAAAATCAATCAAGACTGTATAAACCTGACCATGAAATTTTACACGTGATTTAATGCTTTTTGTATAACAATAATCAAAGACAGGAATGGGCAAAACTTTTGGTTGGAGAGCCGCATCATTGGGTTATAAATTATCAAAGGGTCGCATCTTTTAAAGAATCTAGTCTAGATTCAAGTGCAAGTGTTTCTTGTTTATTTTTTAAAGGCTTCAGCGGGCTGCACTGAACAATGCAGCAGGCCGCATGTTGCCTGTAGGCTGCAGGTTGCTCTCCCTCGATCTCAGAGGATAATTAATACTATATCAATATATTAATAATTAATAGTTAAGTTATACTTTATGATCAATATTAATTAACATATTATATAATAATAATATAAATCAAAAGGGAATTTGGAAAGTCTTTTTACCTTGTCTATGAATGAGCAAAACGTCAATGTGTCGTACACATTAAACTAATTCATCAAATATCTAATATCCTAGAAAGTATTGAGATGATAAATGAATATTTGATGAAAGGAAATAATGCGGATTTTGTATATTCGGATTTTAGCAAGTCATTTAAAATGGTATCTCATTAACGTTAACATTTGCAAATGAAAGACTTCTTTATTTAAAAAAAAAGTAAATAAATATCGTAAGATATCATTTAACAGAACTATGAAAGAAAAGATTGGTTTACAATTATTCTGAGAAATAGAATATAACCTTCGGTGTTCGGCAGTGATCTCTAGTGTGACCTTTGTGTTTTTAATGGTACCAAAGGGTTTATTGAATGATACAAAATCAGAAATAAAACTATTGGCTGATAGTGTCAACTATCTGCGAGACTATTATACCATACCCATGATACGGATATGCGTAAGGTACATAGACTGTTCATAACATATATACATAGAACATAGGGATCTCGAAACACGAAAAAACACTTACTTCTTAGTTCAGGTATGAAACTTTTTATTCCCTTTGAGTTTAAAGGTTCTTCGACATAAGGAGAGACATACACATTCTTTCTATTCTGGCTTTTTCATCTGCCCCGCCCCACCATCTCGTGCGGCGCCCGTAGCGCGCAAATTCGTCTAGCGTCTGCGAGCCCCGAAAGTCGACCCTTCTCGTTCGGTGTCTAGTCTCAACTCACTTAACTTTCTTCAAAATTCCCAAAATCCTCCGCGTGCTTCCGGTGCATGAGGTCATTCGCACTCTGTAGCCCCGTTTCCCATCTGGGCTATTGTGACATCTCAGATTGACACGTCCGCTCCGCCCGTGCGCGTGAACACCCGCGTTAATGTTGCACCTAAGTAACCCATGCACTTTGCCGAAAGGTTCTCGGCCTAACTAAACCCAAAAGCATAAAACAAAATCCCTCAGCCATTATATTACACTATTATCAAAAAGAAACAACATCGGTGGATCTAAATAAATTTTCATATTGGGAAGGCACCTGGAAATTAAAGTTTAATATAGATTTATGAAAAGTACTCTATATTGGATCTCGAAACATATTGAACAAGTTGAATACAGATTAAACAACCAAATGATAAGTTTACGTGTTGTTTACGTTTGAATTAAATATCGTTTTTTTTATCATTCAATTTCTTGACATTATAAAGATAACTACCCTATTTACCAACCCCCTCCGCTCGGGCAGGATATGACACAGTCATTTTTTAAGCGAAGTTTAACAGGTTTGAATTCACAGTTTTCCTTCTCCTAGACTAGTTGCCTTCCCAACGCTGAAGGACCCAGTCTGCCCAACTATTTACTCATAGCTGGAGGGAGAATAATTGGATTCATACCTTTCCCAAGAGTATTAGTGCGATGTGAAATGCCATCAGTCTCGTCCAGGATTTGAACTCGTGTCGCCGTGTCCATGACGCTAACCATTACACCACGGGCACCTTCACCATTAAAGATAACGACAATAGTCAGATACAAATTCTTCAACTCTTCCTAAATAGAAGCATCAATATAATCATTGACTACTGCTACAACAGAGAGATGAGAGTTTCACTTGTCATCAGGCTCATTTAGTTTGGCTTAGTTAAGAGAATCCAGGTCACTTGTAAATATCTATTAGTCTTGCTCGTTAACCATTTCACGGCGCGAGTGCCCCAAATATCTTTATATATATATATATATATATATATATATATATATATATATATATATATCAACGCACTACTAATTACATGATTTAAATTTGGAGTTAAGAAATTTATTATTGAATACAAGTGGATAGAGTGTTCGCCAATGGTCCGGGAGACCAAGGTTCAATCCCAGGTCACGCCATACCAAAGACTTTAAAAATGGTACTTGATACCTCCTTGCTTAACACTCGGCAATATAAGGTGTATATCGAGGGTAAAGTGGAGCAATCCAGGGAAAGGAGTTGCGCCCTCCCCAACACCTCGGTGTAGTAGCTATTGAAAAGGGAGCCTTCTGGTCGCCCTCGACTACGGTCGCCAACTTTATTTTTTTTTATATGCGATATCGTGCTCTCGATAAGGGCAACAGCCCTTCTAGTATTATTGAAATCTTACATCAGGCTAACAAACTTAAGTATATATATATATATATATATATACGAGGGTAGGCTGAACAGTTAATAGCTTGACAAGTTAATATGATGACGTCATATCAACTGTTAATGACTTTTTTCCTATGGTATTCAAACACTGAAACAACGATGGAAGATGTGTGTAGACTACAAGGAGGGCTATGTTGAAAAGTTAACCTCATTTGTTCACATTCCATCAGAATATCTTTTCAGGCGACTCTTATATATATATATATATATATATATATATATATATATATATATATATATATTGAGTTGAGTCATAAATAGCCTTCATTTTTTTAAAGCAAGTTTCATACAGCCAATGTTTTAAACGCAACCGGAAATTACCTGATTAAAGAGTCCCTTCTCCAGTCATTCTTATTTCAGTAGTGAAATAGTGCGCATCATTTTTTAATCACACCCTCAAAAATGGAAGATATAAAACTACATATTCGACATGCAATGTTGTGCGGGTTTTATAATAACAAGAACACAACGGAAACAGCTTAAAAATTCCCTCGTGTTTATGACCAAGATACCATTACTAACTATCAAGTTCGAAGCTATTTTTTTTATTTTCTTCCTGGTGATACATCATTGAGTGATTAACCCAGGCCAATACCCTCATCAGATAAAGAGGCTTTAAGAAAATTTGTACAATGCAATCCCCGCAAAAATAGTCGAGAATTAACACTCTCAAATCATCCCAACCCACAATCTACCGCCATTTGAAAAAGACAAGAAAAGTGAACAGCCAGGGTGTTTGCGTTCCTCATACTCTTAGTGAGAAGAATAAGGAATATAAAAGATTCACTGTGGGTTCAAAACCTCAGAATGGCATTTGATAACAGATTCATTCAAAATTCTCGATCACGCCATCACCATCCCCAGTCTCTGCACTTGAATTATTATACACATAACATCTCTTAATCCTGGTCTCTGCAAACAAAACGAATCCAGATAAAACATTCAACTCAGTTGCGGTTCTTGTTAGCCCTCACCTGAACTAGAGTAATTTAAATGGATTTTTTTCTTTCCCCCTTAAGAGATTCTCTTTTGTTTCCCAAAAATTCACGGTCAACTTTTTGCATTCTTCGTTATTGCTTTTTCTCATGGTAAATTTCCCTGCCGAGACGGAAGCGAAAAAATTATCTTTTTAGGAATAAAATCGTTCTTACATAAAGAAGATTTCATATCCATAGCAACAAATCTTCTTTCAAGGCAGAAAAATGACGCATTTCTCAAGAATATGATTACAGGTGATGAAAATGTATCTTTTATGACGATATTCCACGCAAAAGACAATAGATTGACAAGGATAAATCTCCACTGCCGACCCCAAAGGCGGGGCTTCAGGGGAGAAAGTTATGCATAATGTGTATGGTGGGATCACAACAGTATTAATCATTTTGAGTTTTTAAAACGCAATCAGATATTCAATGCTGACTTACACTTTTAACAGCTGCAAAGTATCCATGAAAATTTAGTTTAAACGGGAGTTATCTATATCAATATATATATATATATATATATATATATATAATAAAAGAAAAAAAAATTTTAAGAAAAGTTCAAACCCACATTAAACAGAACTTAACTATACTGTCACGTGATGGCTCACGGAGACGAGGAGGTGGGAATGATACTCCCCTCCCGTTGAACTAAAATTATCTAGCAGTCAAAAAGTGACCGTTAGAAATGAATGTGGGTCACACAAATGTTCGCACCTAAGTGACCTTGGGTCGCCGGACATCGGAAGGGGAAAGAGAAAATGAAGCCAAATGATTGGCGGGGGACCCCAAACGGAAGTGGGGTTCCCTTCCCCTCAACGGAAGTAAATACAAAAAAAGGTAGTTTTTGAGCAAGTCTGGTGGCAGACGGACGATAGCCATTTTACTCCGGGCTAAAGACAAAAAGACTGAGACACGAGGGACTCCAAAATCCTTCAAGCCAGCATTAAAAACAGTACAAAGTCTATTAGCCCGTGAAAGAAGAGAAATTCTCCAGTGGAACCCCGTCAAAAAAATAAGATAAGCAACTTTGGGACATTTTTCCGTTACACCCAAATTTTGTTACCACTCTCTCTCTCAATTTGAAAAAGGATAAAAGCCAGGAAAAGACATTTATATTCATGGACTATCCTATTATATATCTTTGACATTTTGAAAGTATATATATATATAACCGTAGTAAAGAATCTATGTATTTTCATTTTTTACCATGTGGTCTATGTTATTATTCCATGCCTTCCTTTCAGCTTCTATTCGCCTTACATTATCTTGCTTAGAACTGTCCTATTAATTCCTAAAGTATCATACGGGAAACCGGAGTTGCCGACTGTAGCAATATTAATATTATTACGACTAAAACCTATAGGCTCACTTTCTTCCATTATCTCGGGGAAAGAAGAAAGCGACCTGGTGGGTGTGTGATAGTGTGAAATTTGGAACCCCTTGCCAGCAGCGGCCAGGCTGGCCCTAAATTATTCCCTCACGTAATATGCCAGTTCTTATCTGCCTGAGAAAAGAACTCTGAACAGGACTTATTTCGGTAGGGGATCAAGTGCCAACCTGCCCCGTCTTCACACGTGCGAAAATAAAGTCCCGTTTCGGGATTTTAGTTCAATTTGCCGTCACAGACCTAAAATGGGGGCTCGTTTCCGGAATGATTATTATTAATAATATTTATTGCTAGTAGTCGTGTGACAATTCCTGCCGTCTAAATCTACCCTGGGAGACCGTGAAAGGAAAAAAAGGAATATTGTTGAAACAGTCAAATTACTTGTTGATATAACTGTTTGAAAAAATTTTTTAAAAAATGGACAAAATAGAGAACTTTTTAAAAGAACCCTCCATGGAAAAGTTGGAGAGGCTGAAAAAAAGCGAGATAATAAAAATTGGCGAGAAGCTTGAGTTAAATGTTGAAAATTCTAAGAGGAAACATGAACTCGTTATAAAAATAGCAAGACACATGGTCGACGAAAATGTTTTCGAGGAAGCAGTATTAGAAGAGCTACCAACGGAAATGATAAGAATGACTCCAGAAGAAATTGAACTGGAGAAAATTAAAATACAAGCACAAATGGAACTACAGAGAAATAAAATGGAACTGGAGAAAATAAAAATTCAGCAAGAAACAAGGCTGCGAGAAGTCGACTTGGCAATAAGAGGACGCAAAGAAAGCCATGACAGTTTCGAAGTAACGAAGCAAGCGAGGCTAGTCCCAAAATTTGAAGAAGCCAACGTGGACGGATACTTCGCACATTTTGAGCGAACCGCGCTAAATCTTGGATGGCCGAAAGAATGCTGGTCGATGCTACTCCAAACTGTGCTGACAGGAAAAGCACAGAGAGCATATGCAACTCTGCCCACAGAAAATTGCGCCGACTATGATTTGGTGAAAGCAGCGGTTCTTAAAAGCTTCGAATTGGTTCCAGAAGCTTATAGACAGAAATTCAGAACACAGAGAAAAACTGAAAACCAGTCTTATGTGGAATTTCTGAGAGAAAAAGAGAATGCACTGGATAAGTGGTGTGACTCTAAGAGGATAGACGGAGACGCTGAGAAATTCCGGCAGCTAATATTAGCTGAAGAATTTTTAAACTGTGTGCCAGAAGAAGTCAGGGTTCACCTAAGTGAAAGAAAAACCGACGTGACCTATGAAATGGCCGCACTAGCAGACGAATACATCCTCACACACCGAAAAACAAAGGAAAAACCGTACACGGGAAGTAAAGTGAAATTCAAAGCTGAGTTAAGACCTAAGGAAGAAAATAGAAGGGCCTTCCAAAGTAGCAGCAGAACAGTGGTCTGCTTCAAATGCAGAAAGGCTGGACACATAGCCATAAGGTGTCAGCTTGGAAAAGGTCCTGAAAGAAACCAGACCCAGCCGAGAAAACCTCAAGGAGCTGTAACAACACCTAGAGGGAACCAGTCCTATCGACCCTGGACGAAAAAAGGGATGATAAAAGGCCCACACGGAGGACCAGTGGAAGTCTCAATTTTACGAGATACCGGAGCATCTCAGTCGTTACTTCTACGAAATAAATTACCTAAAAGGGTAATAGAAGCAACACGTGAGACTGTGATGATAGAGGGTATCGGCGGAAAGAGGGTAAAAATACCGCTGTGTAAAATAACCCTAAAGTCCCAGTGGAAAAATGGACCAATTAAAGTTGGTGTGGTAGATAAACTACCTATGAAAGGAATTTCCCTCATACTGGGAAATGAAGTAAAAACTAAAAAGTGTCACCCGAAAAAGATGGCGAAAATAAGCGCCATAAATGAAGAAAGAAAGATGGCGAGGATGAACTCCAAACATGGAAAAAAGATGGCGAAAATAAGCGCCATAAATGAAGAAAGAAAGATGGCGAGAACGAACGCCCAGCATGGAGACAAGATGGCGGCTGAGCCACGTGCGAGATATAAACGACACAGTCGCTCGCAGAGGGAGAAAGTGGAAAGGAAAGAAGTGAACCTTCCACCCCTCAATAAACAAGAAGATAAAAGGACCAGTCGTCAGAAAAAGGATGAAGGTCCAATGAGTATTAGGAATAAATTCCCTAATACTTATCGAGAGGATAAGAGGAAAATAAGAGGACCCTCACAAGTGGCTACGAAGGAAGAATTTAAGAAGGGCGACGAAGTCCTGCTACTATCATCAAATAAAGGACCACACTGTGATGGACAATATGTAGGTCCCTACGTAATATCACAGAGAATAGACAAGAGGACATACAGAATTGATACCAACGAGGGAAAGAAGAAGACACAAGTGTGTCACACAAACAAATTGAAGAGATATGTCCGTCAAGAAGGCCCACCTCGAAAAATTAAGAACTCGGAAATGCCGAATAAATTCGAGGAAAAATTAGGCCAGTTGTCTGTTTCAGAGAGAGAGAGGGCTTAGAAAAATTAATAAAAAAGTACCCAAGTTTATTTCTCTAACGCCCCACGAAAATGTAGTAGCAGAATATTCTTTCATAGTTGTTGAGAGAAAGAAAGAGAGAGAGAGAGAAACTAAAGGAAATGAGGAATTCTCGTCCCCAATGTTGAAATATGAGATGGACGAGAAAGTGGTTCGTCAACAAGTGACGAATAGGGGAAAGAGAGAAAAGAAAAGGAAGTTTTCTCCCCAAAGCTTGACAATTAAAATTATAAAGTCGTCAAAAGTGACGAAGAAAGAAAGAAAGAAAAAGGGAGTTACCTCCTCAAGATTTGAAATATGATACGGCCAAAAGCCGAGAGAGAAAAAGAAAGAAAGGAAAACAAGATTAAAGAAAAAGAAAAGAGAGAGAGAGGAAGAAAGAGAAGAGAAATTGTTTTCCCCTATAGTGAAAAAAAGGAAGGACGAAAAAAGGAAAAGGAAAGAATTCGTCAAAGCGTGGAGAAGAAAGGGGATGAAAGAAAAGTAAAGTGAGAAAAAAAAAATGAAAGAAAAGGAGAAAGAACAGTGAATTGAATTGCCTTTTTTTTTTTCTATGATATTTCTATTCCTCCCCCTTTCTTCTCTTAAGGAAGGAGGTGTCACGTGATGGCTCACGGAGACGAGGGGGTGGGAATGATACTCCCCCCCCCGTTGAACTAAAATTATCTAGCAGTCAAAAAGTGACCGTTAGAAATGAATGTGGGTCACACAGATGTTCGCACCTAAGTGACCTTGGGTCGCCGGACATCGGAAGGGGAAAGAGAAAATGAAGCCAAATGATTGGCGGGGGACCCCAAACGGAAGTGGGGTTCCCTTCCCCCCAACGGAAGTAAATACAAAAAAAGGTAGTTTTTGAGCAAGTCTGGTGGCAGACGGACGATAGCCATTTTACTCCGGGCTAAAGACAAAAAGACTGAGACACGAGGGACTCCAAAATCCTTCAAGCCAGCATTAAAAACAGTACAAAGTCTATTAGCCCGTGAAAGAAGAGAAATTCTCCAGTGGAACCCCGTCAAAAAAATAAGATAAGTAACTTTGGGACATTTTTCCGTTACACCCAAATTTTGTTACCACTCTCTCTCTCAATTTGAAAAAGGATAAAAGCCAGGAAAAGACATTTATATTCATGGACTATCCTATTATATATCTTTGACATTTTGAAAGTATATATATATATATAACCGTAGTAAAGAATCTATGTATTTTCATTTTTTACCATGTGGTCTATGTTATTATTCCATGCTTTCCTTTCAGCTTCTATTCGCCTTACATTATCTTGCTTAGAACTGTCCTATTAATTCCTAAAGTATCATACGGGAAACCGGAGTTGCCGACTGTAGCAATATTAATATTATTACGACTAAAACCTAGAGGCTCACTTTCTTCCATTATCTCGGGGAAAGAAGAAAGCGGACTGGTGGGTGTGTGATAGTGTGAAATTTGGAACCCCTTGCCAGCGGCGGTCAGGCTGGCCCTAAATTATTCCCTCACGTAATATGCCAGTTCTTATCTGCCTGAGAAAAGAACTCTGAACAGGACTTATTTCGGTAGGGGATCAAGTGCCAACCTGCCCCGTCTTCACACGTACGAAAATAAAGTCCCGTTTCGGGATTTTAGTTCAATTTGCCGTCACAATACAAACAGATAGACACGCAATCACTCAGGATCACGTTTCCTCTAATTAATTACATTGGTTTACAAAAATAAATTTTTGGTCTGAGGCAAGAATGGGGATAGGTCTTTGTTAATTCGGGTGTGCTGAATTCAAATTTATAAATAGTTTTGCTCTCTCACCTCTAGATTTCTGGCTTTTAAATAGTCTCATTTTAGTATAAACAGAGAATATATGTCCATATTTCAAGAGTTTCAGCAGCTTATAACAGAAAAAACCGGATAGATAAAGAACACTGATTGAATCAATATACTTGGATGACACAATTACACAGTTCATAGTACCACAGACAGTCAAAAGTGTGTTTTCTTTGAAGATCTGCTGTATTTTGCTTCCGGGATGTCACGCAAGAGCATCCAGCAGAAGTCTCCTATCATGCCGGGGTTCCATTTGCCTTGATAGTTGCTCTCCATCTTCGTAATGTCTCGGTGGAATCTTCCTCCTTGCTCATCACTCACTGCTCCAAGGTTTGGCGGGAAGAAGTTGAGGAGGGAATGGAGAAAATGAATCTTCAGTGACATTCGGCACCCCATATCCTTGTAAGACTTTAGCAACTTCTCAATACAGGCTTGGTCATCTGGTACTCGGGTGTTACCAAGGAAGCCACTACAGACTGACTTGAATGCTTCCCATGCTCTCAATTCCTTTAAGTTAAGAAGCTCCTCAAAATCAGTATCCTTCAGCACTTCTCGGATCTGAGGTCCGACAAAGATGCCCTCTTTGAGCTTAGCAGCACTAAGACCTGGTAACACAGTAGACAAGTGTTGGAAGGCAGCACTATTTTTGTGCAACTCCTTCACGAAATTCTCCATCAAACCAAGCTTGATGTGAAGAGGAGGAAGAAGCACCTTATCCATGTCCACCAAAGGATTCTCCTTGAGGCTGTGTTCGCCAGGAACAAAAGCGCTTCTAGACCCCCAGTCTTTCTGCTTGTAATGCTGGGATACAGCTCGACTATCCCAGAGACAGAGAAGACAGCAGTACTTTGTGAAGCCCGCTTGCATACCCATAAGAAGACCAATGACCTTGAGGTCCCCACACAGACTCTAGTGGTACTCGCTTTACTTAATAGCTTCTAAAAGAAGCTCCATATTGTTATAGGACTCCTTTAGATGGACAGAGTGTGCAATGGGAATGCTGGGATATTTATTCCCGTTGTGCAAAAGAACACCCTTGAGACTTCGCTTAGAAGAGTCTATGAAAAGACGCCAGTCTGAAGGATTATGTGGCCAACCAAGGGACGTAAACAAGCCAGGTATGTTTGTGCAGTAGCACAACTTGTTTTCCATGTCGAAAAAGGAAGCAAGGTCTTTGTTCCGATTCCTGGAACTGGTGATCCTTACATCTTCCTGGACTAGGTTCCACTGTTTAAGCCGAGAAGCCAAGAGCTCTGACTGCTGTTTTGACAGATACAAATCACAAGCAAGATCATTTAGGTCTTCTTGCGAGATCCAGTGTGGCTCATTGTCACTTGTTCCTGAATATGTACACTCAGTATCTTCCAAAGATATTGACTCGGCAGAATCCTCCCTTGAAGGCATTTCTTCATCTGATGAGGAAAGAAGATGCTTATTTACTGGAGGTGTGGGTACCGGAAGATCATCTGAATGGGGAACGGGTCTCATAGCAGATCGAACGTTGGGATATTTGATCTTTTTCCGAGAAGATGCATTGAAACCAGTTATATTAGTTAAACAAAAATAACAATCATCTGCGTGGTTTCGCGGCTCTCTCCAAACCATCGGGACTGCAAAGTTGAAAGCAAAGTTGAAAACTAAATGTGCATTTGAAAATGCAATACTAATATTTAGTAACCCAAAAGATGTGTAACACGATAGTTGAGGGACACCAACCTCCTGCGCCGCCTACGAGACAACCTCTTCCAATGACTGCCAAAGTATGGATTGAGACTTGCTGCCTTAACTGTCAAAATCCGTCTTGATATATATATATATATATATATATATATATATATATATATATATATAATGTAATACTATCACTTACATTTAGTGCATAATAACTAAAAAATAAGCCATAAGTCTCACGATATTAGAATTAACCCTGAATTCATATACACCTTTATGTACCGTATATGCACAAAATGCAAACTATGCATATCTAAAAAAAAAAAAAAAACCTAGAGGTGATGAGTAAAAACGGATTTCAAATTTGAATTCAGCACCCTCAAATTAGGTAAAAACGGGTATTTTTGTACTTGCTTCAATTTCTTTGTAAACCAGTGTTATTTTTATTGTTAGCAATAGAGATTACGTTGTTTTATTTGATATATAAAAATAAAACTTTAAAGAGTTTTTAACAACACAAAAGAAGGTATTTTGTGAACAAATGAAACCATCTTTTAATCCTTATAAGGGGAAAAACTTTGACGTTTTCAACGGTTTTTTTTTTTTCAAAAGCAAACAAATAACTCGAATAGAATAGAAACATAAATTTTCGAATACTTGTTATGTTATATACGTTTTAAAGCAGGGAGCGACTAATGGTCAAAGAATATTAAGAATTCTCTTTTTTTTTCGTTTTTTTTTTTTTTTTCATTTCCAAATAGTTTATAAAAATGAGACACCATCACACTGAGAATGATTGAAAAGACCCCGAATCATTAAACATTGATATATTATTCATAAATAAATACATACTTTGAATATATTGTTCTGCAAGGTAAATTTTTAAGCGGGTTTAACAGGTTTGAATTTAGAATTGTCCCTCTCCTAGACTAGTTGCCTCGCCAAGGCTGAAGAACCTAGTCTGCCCAACTATTTACACATAGCTGGAAGGAGAATAATTGGATTCATACCTTTCCCAAGGGTATTAGTGCTATGTGAAATGCAATCAGTCTCGTCCAGGATTTGAACTCGTGTCGCCGATAACCATTAGACCACGGGAACCTCCCAAAAATATATATCATTTAATGAAGAGATGGTACCATCTTGATGAAACCACACGAACTATGTTTTATCTGAGTTCGCGAAATATGCTAATTTGACAAATAAAAGTGAATATATTTGCCTGATAACTTGGTAATCCAAGTAGATCTCAGCGTCATCATCTTGTCGTGCCATCAGCACGGATATCACTGACACTTTCTCGCCACCCCTCCCTATCGTTCATCGCTTCCGGCAGGTCCTCAGGACTACACCCCGTATACTCACAAAGCTGCTGTATGAATGTTTGAGCTGGTCGCTCTGCTTTTGCTCGGCGATGTGAAGGAGTCCATACGAGTACATCACTTTGAGCTCGTCCCTACTTCTCCAGTGGGGTCCTGCATGTCTGGTTCGTCTCACTTTGATAGTTTTCGTGATGGGTAGTAAAGCGATCCGAGTTGAAGGAGAGATTTATTGAGAAGCAAAGTCGACTCTATAGCGTTTCAGGACTGTGAAGGATGATATTAGTGATGTTAAATCAACGATGGATGTGTAAAAAGTGCAAAATATAAAAAACGGGAAAATTTGTATTACAAGAAAAAGTTAGCCATTTTTGACAAGAAAAAGTTGGCCGTTTGATTAATGAATCAACGTTTGTGGTTTTAAATTATGTCATTTGACTTATTAGAAATATTGTGTAGAATTTATGTGTCGTTTGTTCATCGAGAAAGATTTCGAATCATTCCTCGTTTTCGACGAAGTTCCAATTAGGAATGATTCGAAATCTTTCTCAATAAACAACGGAACATAATTCTAATAAGTCAAATGACGTAATTTAAAACAACAAACGCTGATTCATTAATCAAACGGCCAACTCTTTCTTGACAAATGACAAAAATTATTCTCAAGCTCAGGTATAACATTTATAGAAAAACATTTGAGCTCGAAACCAGCAGAATTTTACTTGATAGAAATTAACAAACTACTTGAAAAATGTCAAGAGATAATTCAAAAATATAGTATTGATTGAAATTAATTCATTTAATTCCCTAAATACTGGTCCTGGCTTTTATAATATTTCTCCTTACTTGAGCAAATCCATTTTAAATCGCTAAAATATATTCCATCTTTAGTTAATATTTTCCACGTATATCATAATTTTTATGCTTTCTATTTTTCTTTTTGTCTTTCTTTATCTTCCTTTTGACTAGAAATCTTTCTGGATAAACAAACGTAACATAAATTCTATACAATATTCCTAGTAAGTCATATGACGTAATTTAAAACAACAAACGCTGATTAACTAACTAAACGGCCAACTTTTTCTTGTTATACAAATTTTCCCCTAGGTTTTTGTATTTTGCATTTTCAAACATCCATCGTTCACTAAATATCGCTAATATCATCCTTCGTTGTCCTGATGATGGTTCAGTAGAACCGAAACGCTATAGTGTCGACCTGACTTCTCAATAAATCTCTCCTACTTGGATTGTGTTGTTATCAATTTTTCTCTACAAATTAATTCGTTGTTTAATTATTCATTAATAAATTCAATTTTGCTAAAACGGAAATTATCTATGACTCAATCCAATAATTTGTGTAACGTAGCAGCCAACTTTTTGCTGAAACCGTTACATTTTGCACAACTTTCATACGTTAAAGAATGTATGCTATTTCTTTTGCAGACTGTATGGGTGTAATTCGCACTTTTATCTAAATTGGGCATTTTGGTTTTTTGGGTTTTTTTGTTGTTGTTTTTTTCCTTTTCGTATTAGCATTCCGGATGTGTCAAAAATTAGAATTTATTCAAGTGTGTATCATTTTAACTGCTGCTGTTCGAAACACCAAAACCAGTGAACAAACAACTTGTGAATATAAAGACTTGAATGTTCGTTCGTTACTACGTCTTCAGTCTGTCTGTCTGTCACTCGCTAATTCTGTTGCTTACAATGTCTTAGATTTTTCGATTCCTTTAATTTTCCCGTCTCTCCTCATCTGTTGCTTCATCTCTCTCTTTCTCTCTCAATCTATCTGTCTCTCCCTATCAATACCTCTCTGTCCCTCAACCTGTCTCCATTTCTGTCTATATCAGTTACCACGTCATCTAGCTGTCATACACTGATTCTGTCGCTTTCAAAGTT